>CM032228.1:254912500-254945000 GCA_019009955.1 Riptortus pedestris
CTAACGCTTCCTGTCGGCAGGTTACGGTTATTGAAATTGCATGAAACATTTCTTATTTCCGTTTGTAATTTATTCACGGTGTTGTTGTGTTAGCAGTATGTATATTTATCTATTACTGAACTTCACGAGGGAAATCTGCTTAGTTTACGCAGCCCCTGCGTGACGGACTTTTAATTGTTTCCCATTTTTAAAACCTTGACTAAACTAAGTATGATTTTAAGTAATGACATGCCCCCTCTTTTTTCTGGAATATTTATTTCTTATTTGATCTATTGTTGACCGTTAACTTGTATTTTAGTTTGGTTCTTCTTTCTATTTAATGCTATGGTTTTTAAATGTAAATAATGATGGTAACATGATTCTCATAGGTTGCTGTTAATGTCCACAGGCAGTGAAGATGGAGTTGTTGCTCTGAAAGTGCACTTAATCTTAATAAACGCACTGCTGATGAAAACAGGCCTAGCTTGTGCTTCCAGATTGATTCGTTCTTCTACTACCCAGCATCCATGAAAGAAACTTTCTGTTATCGAAGTTGGTTTAGCTAATTGTTTTTTTCTGGAACACTTAAGAAAAATCGTTTTGTGCGTTAAAACATTTGAAACAATTATGACGGTATTGAGGCAATCCATGGCTTCAGTAAATACGTTCAATACATATTAATTTGTTTGTTTCCCAACACACAAGAAAAAATGATAACGTTTGAACCAGGACTCACAAAGGGCAAACCGAAGGTATTATTGTTGTCAAAAAATGAGGAAAATTCCGGTTTTAAAATTGGAAAAGCAGTTAGGATTGAATTTATTAGAGAGTAGGTCAGGGACAGACCGACATGATAACGAATCTCATACTTTTTCCCTTTTTAGAATGATATTTTTTTTTTGTATAATAGATAAGGACTAAAGGAGGTCATAGAACCCCGATTCGTTGTATTTTGTATCTGGCTCATTCAACTAAGATAGTATGAATAAAAGGAAATAAAAAAAAGGCAAACAATCTAAAAGCTTTGATTGTGAAACACCAAGGAATTAAACTCAATTATTAAACGAGAAATATCTTATTATGCTTTTTCCGTATGCAATTGCTCAACTCATTATGTTATTTAAATAAAAAGTCCGTAAGGCAGAGGCTGCGTAAACTAAGCAAATTTCCCAAGCGAAGGTTTACAATAGATAAATATACATACAGGTAACACTACCGTGAATGTTAAGTGAATAAATACAAACGGTAATGAGAAATATATCTGTCAATTCACAATACAAGTTAATAGTCTCTACAACGGAAAGCGGTTGAATTGTAAACATACAGGCCAGCCAGTCTAGTAGTGCTGAATAGTTAGACACACCAAAAAGACAAACAATTAATGAAATATATCTAAATATAACATATTAATTTTATTGAAAACAATTTACTAAAGGTAGTGCTATAATTTGTAATGAATCAAAATTACTTATATCTTACTCACACAAATTTTAGTAATCCAACAACAAAAGAAGGGGAGGGGGGTCAACAAAACGTATTTGCATCTATCGCACAAAGTAAAAATTCAATGAAAAAAAAAGTTGGTATTTAACCTTGTAATGAAGTGGTTCATGATATAATAGCTTATTATTAATATGACACTAGTAGGAGTGGAGGTTCACTGAAAGCGGAAAACTATAAAATTCAAATATTTGGGTTAATATTCATGATACAGAAAATTTGTACAGCACAATGTTTATTGTATCATTAATATAAGGAGTGGGGAATTTCTGAAGGCTCAAAACTGAAAAATGCATATGTCTCGCTTAATATTCAAGATGGAGAATGAATGCATATAACAATTTCAGGACAAATTAAAGGATCTTTAGGTCTCAAACAGCTGAATTTATTCTCCTTATTTTGTGGTGTATATAACAAAATATATAGTGCATTTAAGTTGCAATAAAATTGATTCTATACCATTTTTTGATCCCACGTACAGTAACAGTGATATTTTTAATTTTCGAAAATCCTCCCCTCTAAACCCCCCCTCCCAATGGCCCGATTTCAGTCATTAAGGAACTTCATATTTATGTTTACACAAAACGAAATATCGAGTTTGGTAACGATCAAGCAATAATTGCGCCCGCTAGAGCGTTAACAGACAAATATATACATTCATTTTTGAACGGAATTCATTTTCGTGATCTATTAGGTAGAATCAATGGACATTTGACGAAACGATTTGAAAATCGCGTCATGAATACGACCTCAAATGCCGATTTCCTCTAAGGGAAATCTGCTAAAAATTACTTTCGGTAAAGCGTAAACTTACACTTATATATAAATCAGTTGCACACTCTTCTATAGAAAGAGAAATCAGGTAAAATAGAAGAGATATAAAGGGAAGGTTTTTACTACAGTAAGGTTATTTGAAAGACATTAATTGAACAAGGTTAATGTTTATTATTATAGAGTTCGAGAGGACATAGATAGATTGGTGACAAGCTAAAGGCAACTAGTTGATGGCCCTATCGAGGACATCGGCAGCCATTAAATTCTTCCATAATAGTAATAAAAACTCATAAAGTTATAACTTCAATATAGGAAATGCATTTTATAGTTCTCCTCTCTCGCTACGTACAAGCACTAAATATGCCCGAAGCTGTCTTATCTAATTATACTGACGAATTCATTTGCCTACGATTGTTTTTTTCTCTCATATTTCCGTTAAGCGAAATAGGCTTTGAGGATATACTCACTCCGCGAATGTCAACAAATGTCCTACCCAGAAAATTACGAAATGAGGTGCGTTCCAAATAATAATTACTCGTATTTATACAAAAGAACTAGTCTCCGCAATTTTGTAAAAGATGTTCCTCAAAGGAAATCAGCTATTGGGGACGTATTCTTCAAATACCCATCGATCTTGCCCAAGAGATGTCGAAATTGACGTGAGTTCATAACTATATACACTCAACCGCAAAAAAAAACCGGACACTTCATTTTTGTCGTAAATGTCGTAAAAGCTAATTTTCAGCAATTTTCTTTGTGTGGGTATTCTAGTTATTACAGAGAATTTAGAGTCTAAGTCCATTGAACTAATCCCTTCAGGATTAGTAAACAATTAGATAAAACTCAGATTAAATTTATTTGTCGTGAAGTTGATCTATTCTAAACTGTAAGTAGTTTTTCGCACATTTAAACATCTTTAATTATTAACCAAGCATTTTCTTTAATTAATGTTTTATTTTTATTTCGGTCCAGAATAATGCGTCTTTCAAACTTAGATGGAAGGCCGGAGCTTACGTTACATTGCCGAAACGCTTGGGGTATCGAAGACATTTTTTTTTTTTTAAATGTGTTAATTTATCTCTATATTTTTTTTTATTTTGTATTTTTGTGTAAATAATCAATAAAAATTATTCGAACCTATAGATTAACCAATCATTTTAATTAAAAAGATTAATATACATATATATTAAGTTATAAAATTATAAGACTAAATCTAAGTGTCCGGTTTTTTTTGCGGTTGAGTATATATATATATATTATATAATATATATATATATATATATATATATATATATATATCTTAAAATACTCTAGCTGTAGTCATTTTGGATTTATCGGGTCGATACTCGATATTTAAACGTTCCATTTAAACCTGAAGATGGAGTTTTTTAAGGGCTGAAAGCGGGGTGATTTACAGTGGAGGACGTTCGTAAAATCTCCGTTCTTGTATTTGAATATATATAACTATATATATATATAAATATATATATATATATATATATATATATATATATAGTTATATATTACATTCAAGGACTATTAAATTCCCATAAAATATTCCAACATAACAAAACAAAGTCTACAATACACGTTACGCAAGGACAAGATAAAACAGTGGCAGGAGCGATGGGACAAAACAGAGGAAGGCAAGCATTTAAAAACATTCATCCCAAATATTGAGGAATACCTCAACACGTGCACTGCTACTGACTATTACAGGAAGAGTTTGTTGTACTCACTGGGCACGGAACTACTTTAATAGATAGCCCCAGTTGCAAAAAGTGGACGTTAATAAATAATAATATTAATAATAATACTTTAATAGAAACAGCGGACGTTTTAAACATTTTACTTAAAGAATAATATTTTAAGTCACCCATTCAATTTTATTTTTTTTTAACCAAGATCAACAATACTGCAATAGGATGAGTGGCTTAGTTTACTTAATGTAGTCAAATTAATATGTAGTTTGGTTGTTTCGCATTATCATCTTATTTGTATGATTTTATTTTGATGGTGCCTCAGTTTACTTTCATTCCTAATCATGGAATATCACCAAGTCAATTTAATTTAAAGCCAATGGTCGTTAGGCCTCTTATTATAGGAAAAATAGAGAATAGTTTATGTCAGATGAGAACTATGTGGAGCATATACATGGGGGTTTAGTTTATGCATCTGCTAGACGGACTTGCATTTTAGTTATTTTAAACTTTTATTCTTGACTTCAGTAAACTTCCAATCCTAAACATACGGGTTTCTCCCCCCCCCACATTTGACGTGTAACCGAAACTCTTCCTAATAATAACCTAAGAAACTAACCTAATATCTTCTTCTTTCATTTAAGGAAATGAGTCATTCTAATGACCCTCACGTCAAAATATTTTACTTTCCGATTACTTTAATAAATTTCCAAAACAAGTCGATAAACATATTTGTCAGGCGATAATCAGCCCAAGGTCCTTCTACCACCTTGCCATTATTGTAAAATTCAAGACGTAACGGGCGAGATCATTTCATTGAGACGAAAAGGTGACGAAATACTCCAAGGTTGGAAGTAGCAGAAGGAAACCGGTTATTCCTCATTTGTATTTGTGTTTTAGCAGATTTCCTTAAGGGAAAGCAGCAATTAAGCTTCTACTCATGACACTATTTTCCAAAAAGTTCTTCAAATGTCCATCGATCCGACCCATGACATGACGAAAATCAGGTCCGTTCAAAATTATATATATTTATTTGTCTGTTATCGCTCTAGCGGTCGCATTTCTTTGCTTGATCGTTCCCAAACTCGATATCTAAACGTTTTATGTAAAAATAAAGTTCGTTAACTGCTGAAATCGGACCAGTGGGACGGATTTTGGTCAATTCGAAATATATTCGAAAAATATACGTCGGGTCGAAAAATTGTATAGAATCAATTGTATTGCAAATAAATTTTACTGTAAATATTGATATATACATTTATTCTCTATCTTGAATATTTACGGAAACATTTGCATTCTTATGAAGTGAGTACCAATAACGGATGAGATGAGATCGGCTAACTTCGGTTCTAGTCGTGAGTTTCCGCCAGAAGCCAGTTCGGCTGTTTCCGTAACTGTTCGGCTCTCGGGAAATTACTCTATTGTAAAAAATCACGTGGGAAGTCTGCTTAGTTTACGAAGCCCCTGTGTGAAGGACTTTTTTTTAAAATGAAGATCATGTCCCTGAAGAGGCGCCAATATATACGAAATACGAAGAACTTGTTCTTATTGAAGCTCAGTCAAAGGAAAACTGAATGTATAAACTGTTCATAAAAAAATGACCCTTTATATATATAAATATATATTGATGCGCAACAGCCATCACCATAAAGTAAGATCACACATAGCCCAACTAATAAAAAGATACCACAGAGATTCGGAAGTCTATGAAGAGCTTGCATGCAAATCGTCTGATGGGTCGCCGAAACGAGCAGACATTATAATTATAAAAAGAATCGAAAACGAAGGAGTAATCCTAGATGCTACAGTAAGGTTCGAAACCAATATCAACCAGTCAATAGAAGTAGATGAGGAAAAGAGGAAGATTTACGAAACTTGCTGTGGGTACTTCAAGGAAAATACGCTATCGAAAGATGGAGCGCCAAAGGTCTCCTGATAGGTGCAAGAGGTGCAATATCCCAAAGGACAGCCGAAACTCTAAAAGAATTGGGATTATCCACGAACCACCTCCAGAATTTATCAACAGTCGTTATAAAACTTTCGGCAAGAATTATAAATTATCATTTATACAAATAAAGGCATGATACAAAGCTGCACTCCTTTCCACATGGCCCTATCAAAATTTAATACTAATTTCCTGTTTTAAAAAATGTTTTTTTTTAAAAAAAAAGATCATTAAAAGATTAACATTACCCAGTTGGGCAGATTAGGAAGCTGTCCCTGAGGTGAACCCTCCAAAAGGAGGGCAGCTTGTTTTGTTTGTTTGTTGTTTTATCTATATAAATATATAAAATTGTAACCTCTGTCTGTACATTGATTTTTTTCGCGAAATTTCACGATAACTTTTCGTTTCACATGTCATAGACACCATATCTGCATTTTGTTTCTTTCGTGTATGTTTGTTTGTTTGTTTGTTTGTTACCTTTTCACGCATAAACGGCTGAACCGAATTTTATGAAACTTGGTATGTATATTACTACTAACCCAACTTAGACTTTAGGCTATATTAAATTTCTCTGAGACGAACAAGAGTGGGGGTTATAAGGGAAGCCTGAAATTGAAAATAGCGATATTTCGTTTTCTATTGGTTTTTCGGCAAATATGCACATAACAAAAGTTGTTTATTTTGTTATTTAGAGTAACTTTTGTTATACACATTTTTGTCGTATACCGAAGTTTAAATGCGTTATACGCTAAAAATTATAGCGGGAGTCAACAATATTATTTGCCAAAAAAGACTCAACCGAACTAAATAAAACTCGGTATGTGTATTAGCAGTGAGGCCTTCATTATAATAAGCCATACCAACATTTCTATGGACGGGCAGGAGTGGGGGTTATAAGGGAAGCCTGAAATTAAAAATAGCGATATTTCGTTTCCTATTGGTTTTTCCGCAAATATAAACATAACAAAAGTTGTTTATTTTGTTATTTGGAGTAACTTTTGTTATATACACTTTTGTCGTATACCTAAGTATAAATGAGTTATACGTTAAAACTTTAGCGGGCACTAACGCTGAACCGAACTTAACAAAACTCGGTATGTCAATTAGCATTAATTCTTCCATGATTATAAATTATATTAAAATTTTTAGGTTCGAACGGGAGGGGGGTTAAAAGGGAGGCCTGAAATAAAAAGTCACCATATTTACATGTATAAGAGACGGGAAATATAAAAATATCGAAGACTGTGAAGCCTTATCGAACAAATAATTCTATTATTAGCAAATCCACGGGAAAGACGGGTATCAATCCTAAACACTGGGACGGCTAAATGTCGAAATATTGTGCAATGTAAAGCCTGCTAAAAAATACCATCACCATTCAGCCTCAAATGAATTCCCGGGCGTAGCCGGGTATCTGAGCTAGTATATATATATATATATATATATATATATATATATATATATTAAATTAGTTTAATTTGAAATAACGCCTTGTAACTTTGATAGATGCATATTTGTGTGCTAGTCAGTAGAGAGTATAGTATGTGAGTAGTTAGACAGAGAGGAGACCTTGTAGCTTGTGCTAAGGTGAACCACTCACATCTCTGTCTGCCTTTTCGTCATCCTATAGAGGCGTAGCACCGCTCTGTAGCGAATTTCCCTAGCAGGCAATTCTGCTATCCAGCTCGTACTCAAGCCAAGAGTTTCAAAAATGGCTTAAAATATCCATCTATCCTACCCAGTAGATGGTAAGGCTAGATGGTAGTAGACGAAAATGGGGCCCGTTCAAAACTATATACATATCTGTTACCGATCTAGTGGTTGCCATATTTGTCTTAGAGGAGGAGAATTTCGATAATATCTCTTTTATTATACGTCGGATCGAAAAAGTATATATTAATAATATTGAAAATTTGATGTTCTATAAATAATATTTTAGCAGATTTCCCTTAAGGGAAATCAGCTATTGAGGTCGTACTCATGACGCGATTTTCGAAAAATTTCCTCAAATGTCCATCGATCCTACCCAGGAGATGACGAAAATGAGGTCCGTTCAAAACTCTATATATATATATATATATATATATATATATATATATATATATATATATATACATATATATATGTTTTTGTGTGTTAACACTCTAGCGGTCGCAATTTTTGTTTAATCGTCACTAAACTCGGTATTTAATCCTTTTATGTAAAAAGGAAGATCAAGTTCGTTAATGGCTGAAATCGGACCAGTGGGAGGGGGGGGTTTAGAGGGGAGGATTTTCAAAAAGTCGAAATATCTCCGTTATTATGCGTCGGATCGAATAATTGTATAGAATCAATCTTATTGTAAATTCAATTTACTATAAATATTGTTCTATACGTTTATTCTGTATCTTGAGTATTAACCGAGATATTTGCATTTTTCTGTTTTCAGCTTCTGAGATGAGATCGGCTAACTTCGGGTCGAGTCGTGAATTTCCGTCAAGAGCTAGTTCGGGCCGTTCCCGTAACTGATTGACTCTCTATTCTGAAATTTCTTTATTGTATAACTTCACGTGGGAAATCTGCTTAGTTTACGCAGCCCCTGCGTGACGGACTTTTATACTTATGTTTTGTATCTCGAATGTTAATGGAGATATTTGGATTTTATGTTTTCATCCCTCAATAAACCCCCACTTCTACTCATGTCAGATAAACAATATGCAGTTATGTCATGATCCACTTCATTAAGGATAAATCAACTAATAGGTTTCGTTCTTTACTCGAAAATGTTTATTTTATCTTCACCATACTCCTTATTGAACCATCAAAAGTCAACACCGAACATCTATTGCTGGCTATTGCCTGAATTCGGGGGGGGGGAGGGGTTGGGGGAATTCAAAAAATGAGAATATTTCAGTTATTATATATCAGATCGTAAAATGTTATATAATTATGTTGAACTATTGATTTCGTAACTCAAATATTAAACGGGTTATTCGCGTTTTTCTTGTCTACAGTAACTGCCTCCTTCCTTCTACCCATCGGTTTTTTTTTATACTGAAATATAGAATATATGAGAGGAGGCCACAAATGTGTTACATCAGAACGTGGGAATATGCTTAGTTTACGCAGCCCCTGCGTCATTTTATGATGCAAGGCACAGTTCTGCAACGATATTACCTTTTTAGCAAATTAAATAATGTGACGGCCTTTATACCTGAGGAAATTGGACTGTGCAATTTAATATGGAATCTCATTAAAAGTCCGTCACGCAGGGGCTGCGTAAACTAAGCAGATTTTTCGCACGATGTTATAACACGCTTGTGATCTCAACTCACGACACATTCTCTATTTTCGTGTGAAAAACTGGTGAATAGAAGTGGGGGGGGGGTGTTATTGAAGGCGCAAAACAAGACACCACGAAGAACTCTCTTAATACTTGAGTTACGGAAAAATGCAAATGGAAACTACAATTTAGAAAATCAATAGTATATCAAGATAGGTTCTATAACAGTTTACGATCACAGTCATAATATCGGAAAATAAATATATTTAATTTTTGAATTATTCCCCACTCCCCCACTCCTCACTATTACGTGTCCGATTTCTGCCAATAATAAATTTGTACTTTAGCGTTGACTGAAAGCAATTAATTATCGAGTATGGTACAGGTCAAATAAACATTTTCACCACACTACGATGTAATCACCTGTTTTACACACCTAATTTGCGATCCGAAAGCTACACTTGGCCGCCCTAGGGCCGAAAATGAATATTTCGCCCTAGGGCCGCAAAATCAGCTGTTTATTATTTTAATTCATTCATTTCATTATATACATTATATTAGTTTGTTTTGCTCGTATTATTGTTTAGTTATTTAGTAATTATGGCTAATAATATATCAGAATCTATAAATAGAAGATCAAAAGAAATCATGGCAGATTTGTTACCAGTAAAATCAAAAGATAGGTATGACGAAGAGTATACAAAGTTTTTGAACTGGTTAAAAATGGAAAATGTAAAACCTGGAGATGTGAATGATGAAGTTTTACTCGTATATCTCTCGGTCCTATCAAAGCAAAACAAACCCAGTACTTTATGGAGTAAGTACTCCATGATAAAAAGTTGTTTAAAAGTAAAAGAAAATATTCAACTCACCCAATTTCCAAAAAGTATTGCTTTTCTGAAACGGCGATCAGTTGGTTATCAGCCAAAAACTTCGAGTAAAAGTGTGAATGTGTCAAACAAAAAACAAGTAATAGAATCTTCAAAGGGTATTATGTTTTCAAACAACCAAAATTGTACTTTTAACATTTCTATAAATCAAAAATAAACGAACTAACTTTTTTTAGCATTTTGAAATATATCAGTTGTATTAAATGAAACACACATATGTTCATCTCCCTTTATTAACTTACATAATAACATAATGTAAAACAATCCATACATTAAACATTCATCAGTTCCCCATAACCACAAGATAACCTTCTAACAAAGAGGTACACTTAACCAAAAGAAATTCTTGTTTTTGATTAATGTTATATCGTATTAATATTTATTGTAGTATTGTGAAAAATAGCGTTCGTGCCTCGGGCCAAAGTGCTTTTGCCGGCCCTCGAACTTTTCATGACGTCGACTACGTCTCGGTCAAAAAATATCTCGGGCCGGCAAATGCCCACTTTCGGCCCTTGCTACGAAATATACTATTTCGAAACAAGAACGTATAATATTGATTGGCGACGGCATCACCAAAAGAATATATGTTAGAAAATCTTAGATTAAAGATGTCCATAATATAACAGCGTATTGCTACTCTGACATGACAAGGAGTGGAGGTTCACTGTAGGTAGGCGAAAAAATCCGAATGTCACTTTTAATATTCATGATATTACATAATATGTATATAACAACATTCATAACTAATTTAATTATGCAATAAGATTGGTAATGTGCAATTTTTCTATCAGACTTATAATGACGGAACCTTATCAGTTTTTGTAATTAACTCACTCCGATTTCAGCCGTGAAGCAACTTGATCTCTAATTTCACATGAAACTCTTATATATCGGGTTTGGTATCGAAAAGATAAAAAGTCCGTCACGCAGGGGCTGCGTAAACTAAGCAAGATTTCCCCCTTGAAGTTTAGTAATAGATAAATATACATACTGGTAACACAAACACCGTGAATAAATACAAACGGAAATAAGAAATGTTTGATCCAATTTCAATAGCCTGCCGACAGGAAGCGCTAGGTTAGAAATGTAAACAAACGGGTCCCGCCTCACACCGGAAAGAAAAACAATTACTGAAAATATATCAGAATATAACACATTAATTTTATTGAGAACTATATACTATATCTAGTACTGTAATTAATAATGAGTCAGAATAATTGTTTTATCTCAATCAATAAAATTTTAGTAGTCCAAAACATTAAGATGGGGGGGAGTCACCAGTGCATATTGACATGTATCTCGTATAATAAAGGTCTCTTGAATACAATTTTTGGTATTTAAACTTCCAATAATGTGATTTATTATGTATCAGAGTATTGTTTACGTAACATGAGTAGAAGTGGCGGTTTGGTGAAAACTGAAAAAGAAATATAATGCAAATGCTCGGTTAATATTCAAGATAGAGAATAAATGTATATAACAATATTTATAGTAAATTAAATTTTCAATAAGGTTGATTCTGTACAATTCTTCAATCCGACGTATAGTAACGGAGATATTTCGAATTTTCAAAAATCCTCCCCTCTAAACCCCCCCTCCCACAGGTCCGATTTCAGCTGTTAACGAACTTAAATCTTTCTTTTTACATAAAACGCTTAAATATGAAGTTTGGTAAGGATTAAACAAAAATTGCGACGCTAGAGCGGTAACAGACAAATATATATATATATATATATATATATATATATATATATATATACAGTTTTGAACGGACCTCATTTTCGTCATCTACTAGCTAGGATCGATGGACATTTGAAGAAAAATGTCGAAAATTCCGTCATGAGTACCACCTCAATAGCTGATTTCCCTTCAGGGAAATCTGCTCAAATTTGCGACCGCTAGAGCGTTAGAAGATAAGTACATATATATATAATTTTGAACAGACTTCATTTTCATTCATTTCATTTTCGTCAACTACTAATTAGTATCCATGGACATTTGAGAAAATTTGTCGAAAATCGTGTCATGAGAACAATATCGATAGCTGGTTTGCCTCAAGGGAAGTCTGCTAATAATGACGCATACTGCAAATTAAATGTGTATATACTGTAGCTTTTGGCGGGAGCGGGAACGTTGAACAAAGCAATAGGAGAGTTTATTCCAGCGAGGTACGATTGAAGTAGACAGAAGTTGCAAACAAGGAAGAACGGCAATAAAGGAATTCTGTTTGACCTCGCCAGTCTCGGCCGTTACTCTCTCATTAACATTTTTATTTTCATCTCATATTGAGAAAAATTCCCGGAATAAATAAAGGCTGCGGAATAACCGCCGACTATGCCACCAAGATAGCGGGGCCGGACTAAAACTAAAACGATTTCCAATAGTGTGGCGGAAGGTCAAAATTGAGAAACTTCGATTGAACATTAAAATATTTTAGCAGATTTCCCTCAATGGAAATCAGCTATTGAAGTCGTACTCATGACGGATTTTCGGAATTTTTCTTCAAATGTCCATCGATCCTACCCAGGAGATGACGAAAATAAAGATCCGTTGAACACTGTATATATATATATATATATATATATATAAAATATAAGATTAAGTTCGCTAATGGCTGTGAAATCGGATTAGTGAGAGTGGAGGATGTTACCAAATTCGATATATTTAGTAGTTTTATGTAAAAAGAAAGATCATGTTCGTTAATGGCTGAAATCGAGCCAGGGGGAGGGGGGGGGTCTCTTGATGGTAGGATTTTCGCAAATTCGAAATATCTCCGTTACCATAGGTCGGATCGAAAAATTTATAGAACCAGTCTTATTGAAAATTAAATGTACTATAAATATTGTTATACTGTATATATTTATTCTCTATCTTGAATATTAACCGAGATATTTGCATTTTTCTGCCTTCAGCAAACCGCCACTTCTACTCATGTTACACAAACAATACTCTGCTACATAATAAATCACATTATTCGAAGTTTAAATACCCAGAATTGTATTTAAGAGGCCTTTATTATACGAGATACATGCAAATATGTTCTGGCGACCCCCCCCCCGTCTTAAGGATTTGGACTACTAAAATTTGATTGATTAAGTTAACAATTATTCTGACTCATTATTAATTACAGTACTAGATATAGTAAATAGTTCTCTATAAAATTAATGTGTTATATTCTGATATATTTCAGTAATTGTTTTTTTTTTTCCGGTGTGAGGCTATCAGACCCGTTTGTTTACATTTCTAACTTAACGCTTCCTGTTGGCAGGTTATTGAAATTGGATGAAACATTTCTTATTTCCGTTTCTATTTCTTCACGGTGTTGTTGTGATACCAGTATGTAGATTTCTCTATTACTAAACTTCACGAGGGAAATCTGCTTAGTTTACGCAGCCCCTGCGTGACGGACTTTTTTATTTCTCAACTAGTTTTGAGCCGTCACCAGGAGAAAAATGTCCGTCTCGCAGGGGCTGTGTAAACTAAGCAGATTTCCCTTGTGCTGCTATGACACACTAGTTTCTCATCTCGCAATATATTCTGACTGAAAACATACTAACTACTCGCTTAATATTTGAGTAAGGAAATATGCATATAACAACAATTGTAGAACATCAATATATTAACAAATTTGGTTCCATAACAAATTTCGATCGGACTCATAATAACGAAGGTATTTTCGAATCCTCCCCACTCTCTAACCCCCCCCCCCCCTATTTCTGGTCGTATTTCTGCCAACAACAAATATGATCTTATGTATTGATTGAAACGCTTATACATCTAGTTTGATAACCATCAAACAAAAGGAAATCTGCTAAAATGCAAATATCACCATCAATATAAGAGTTACAGAAATAAAATATAGAACAAAAATGGTTAGAATTAAAATTTGCGACATGACTGGTTGTTTAACAATTTTTGTCTCGATTCATAATAATATCGGAGTTATAAAGAATATTATATATCAGACATATATTTGGTTAATTTTCTAAATCTTCTAGCAATATTTTATTTTGATAGTCTTATAAATGTATATATGAATGAACAGTAAATCAAACATTTTATTATTATACTTCCCTATATTTATTTTATTTATTTATTAAACCAACTTCTATGTCAGTTATTTATTTCTATTTGCATGTTAAGCCACCTTCGTGAATTGAAAATCGTGGGAGCTAGAATGATAATGCAATCATCTCATTATTAATTAAACTTGAGTTTTGCTAAATTTTATTTTTATTTATTTTGTTAAATTTTCATGAGAAAATGACGCCAACCTCAAAATTTTTAAATTGGTATGCATGTTGTATCAATAGGAAAAAAACTTGATATAGGATTTCTAATTTGGCTATTTGGGGGTCTGTGGTATCAGCTCGTTTTGGAAAAGGGGACCAATACGTTTGGGAATCACAACTAGATTCATGTTTATTTGATTTTTTATGTTACACGATGATGTTCAAGGATATTTAAATCAAATAGAAATGGTGATAGTCATTATGTTTTCATTATACTGTGTGATTAGAAGAACAGACATTGTTGCGTAACAAAGTATACGTGAAATTATTTTAAGTTGGCTATAGAGATCGGGAATTCCGCATGGTGACTAATTTACTTCGAACTGCTCTAACTTTTTTCTTTATCGTATTAGCTACCAGACTAGCGAAATAAAAGTAATAAAAATTGCTCCATAAAAACGCCCGATAAATTGATATGTCTACTTCAAGTGACGTTTTTATCGATGGGTAAAATGACGTTTGTTTACGAACTGGCGTATTTATTGGTCGGCAGCGAGGTTTGATGGTTACTACAGTGCAAGGTTATGTTTAATTAACGCGCGTAAATAACAATAAGAGCAATAAAAGGTGACGGAGCGGCGTAGGTTAGCTATGTTTATGAGCTGAGCTGGCACGTGGAAGAGGAAGAACGCTATCGTTGACATTTACTGACCACGTGATCGTCTCAACTGAATACGAGGAAAACACTCTTTATACTAATCTCTCACAACATACCTCTTTTGAGCAGATTTCCCTTGACGGAAATCAGCTGTTGAGGTTGTACTCGTGATGCCATTTTCAAAAAATGTCTTCAAATGTCCATCGTTCCTACCTAGTAGATGACGAAAATGAGGTTGGTTCAAATATATATGTATGTATATTAGTCTGTTACCGCTCCAACGGTCAAAATTTTTGATTATTTGTTATCAAACTCGATATTTAAGCGTTTTATGTAAAATTAAAGATCAAGTTCGTTCAGTGTTGAAATCGGGGGGGGGGGGTGGGTTTAGAGGGAAGGAATTTCCAAAAAATACTTAATATCTCCGTTATTATGCGTCGGATCGAAAAATTGTATAGGACCAATCTTATTGCAAGTAAACGTTTCTATAAATGTTGTCATGTACGTTTTTAAACTATCTTGATGATTTACCGAAATATTTGCAGTTTTAGTTTTCGGCTTTTAGTAAACCCCCCACTCCTTCTCACGTCATATTCGCAATAATCAGTTATATTATGAAGCACTTTATTTGAAGCCTAAATACCAAATATTCCTCTCATTGGACTTTTATGCTTTGAGATAAATGGATATGCGTGGTGCACGTGGGAAATCTGCTTAGTCAACGCAGCCCCTGCGTGTCGGACTTTTTATAACTGATATCAGGCCTCCCTTATAACCGCCACTCCTGTTCATCTCAGAGGATATTAATATAGCCTAAAACCTAAGTTGAGTTAGTAGTAATATACATACTATGCTTCATAAAATTCGGTTTAGCCTTATACGAGATTCTATAAAGGACATACAGACTAACATTCATTTATATGTATATGTATATATATATATATATATATATATATATATATATGGTGTGTTATTCTTTTCGGAGTTTTGGTCAATGTTGGTGAAATGAATCTTAGTTTATGCCGATATTTCGAGAATCTTTATTTTCTCTTCTTCAGGGCTGTAAAATTACATGTACTACTTTATAATATTGCACATTGTTATTATACATTGTTGTAAAAGGGTGTTTTTTCCTTATTATTACTTACCAAGACTAAATATATCTATAGACTATTATACATTCTTATTGCACTATGACTAGGGTTATAGTAACCTTCCTTGTTTTGTTTACATAGCAGGGTCACAGCCTTTTGTATGTTTTATATATTTATAGTATGGTGTATTTGTTTGTTAAACTATATTATAATTGTTGTACTGTAGTTCTTATATTATTTTACAATGGTTATTGCTATGCACTATTTCAATTATTGCTATGTTTTATTAATTTAATTAAACTGTTGACTTGTTGAACTACAGTACAACAATTATAATATAGTTTAACAAACAAATACACCATACTATAAATATATAAAACATACAAAAGGCTGTGACCCTGCTATGTAAACAAAACAAGGAAGGTTACTATAACCCTAGTCATAGTGCAATAAGAATGTATAATAGTTTATAGATATATTTAGTCTTGGTAAGTAATAAAAAGGAAAAAAAACACCCTTTTACAACAATGTATAATAACAATGTGCAATATTATAAAGTAGTACATGTAATTTTACAGCCCTGAAGAAGAGAAAATAAAGATTCTCGAAATATCGGCATAAACTAAGATTCATTTCACCAACATTGACCAAAACTCCGAAAAGAATAACACACCACATATAAATACAACCTGGTCGAAAACATCAGCACAAAATTATATATATATATAATATAATATATATATATATATATATACAGATACCGGCTCGGGAATTCATTTGAGGCTGAATGTTGATGGTATTTTTTTGGCAAGGCTTTATTTGCACAATATTTTGACATTTACCCGTCCCAGTGTTTAGGGTTAATACCCGTCGTTCTGTGGATTTGTTAATAATAAAATTAATTTTTTTAGACTTCACTGTCCTCCATATTGTCATATTTCCCGCTTCCTGTGCATTATGCATAGATTTGAATTATTAAGGACTAAATATTAACATACATTTGAATTAATTTTTCCAGGTGAGGTACCTGGTAGTTCATATTGAAAAGAATTCTTGAGCAAATTTCTCTAAATAACAAAATAAACAACTTTTGTTATGTGCATATTTGCCGAAACTACAATAGGAAACGAAATTTCAGGTCTCCCTTATAACCCCCCCTCCTGCCTGTCCCTAGAAATAGTATGGCTTTTTATAAGGAAGGCGTTAGTGCTAATTACACATACTGTGTTTTATTTTTTCGGTTGAGTCTTTTGTGCCAAATAAAATTTTTCACATCCGCTATAATTTTTAGCGTATATCTCGTTTATAATTCGGTATACGAAAAAAGTGTATATAACAAAAGTTTACTCTAAATAGCAAAATAAACAACTTTTGTTATGTTCATATTTGCCGATAAACCAATAGGAAACGAAATAATCGCTATTTTTAATTTCTGGCTTCCCTTAAAATCCCCACTCCTGCCCGTCCCTAGAAATGTTGGTATGGCTTCTTATAATGAAAGCGTTAGTGCTAATACACATACCGAGTTTTATTTATTTCGGTTGGGTCTTTTGTCCCAAATAATATTGTTGACTCCCGCTATAGTCATAAGCGTATAACTAATTTAAACTTCGGAATACGAGGTAAGTGAATATGAAAAAAGTTACTCGAAGTAAGAAAATAAACAACAATTGTTATGTGCATATTTGCGAAAAAAAACCAATAGAAAACGAAATATCGCGACTTTTAATTTCAGGCCTCCCTTATAACCCCCACTCCTGTTCGTCTCAGAGAAAAATTAATATAGCCTATCTCTCAAGTTGGACCGGACTGCTCACGGTGTGGCAATTTTAATTTAAAATCGGTTAAGTAGTTTAGGAGTCCATCGCGGACAAACATCGTGACTGGAGATTTATATATATATAAGATACACACACATATATATATAAAAGGTGGAAAATAATGATTATTGAATTTTAAACTGTAGTGGAACACATATTTTTCAAATGTTTGAATTTACAGAAGCATAAGTATATTTTTTTTTAAACCTTCCAAGGACATTAAGAAGAACTGATTTGATATTGGCAGATAAGTGAGTAAGGTTTATCCATATATGATGAGGAGTAAGGGAAACTTGTGGCCATGTTTTCGGGATGGCCTTAAGCATTTCGGGTTGCTGATGATGGGGCCAAGGCTCCCAGTAGCTTAAACCTAATTGAGAATAATCACACCTTATGTGCTTGATGATGTTACATTTCAGCAGATACTTGTCTGTTACCGCTCTAGAGGTCGCAAATTCTCTTTAATCGTTACCAAAGTCGACATTTATTCGTTTTGTGTAAAAAGAAAAGATCAAGTTCCTTAATGGCTATAATCCGACAAGAGTGAAGGATATTCGAAATATCTCAGATGCAGCTGAATTTTATAGACCCAATCTTATTGCACACTAAATATACTTTAATTACTGTTATATACATTTATTCTGTATCTTGAATATTAACCGCGGATAATTGCATCTTTCAATTTTCAGCTTTCAGAAAAACCTCCACTTTTGCTCATGTTGCATAAACAATTCTTTGATATAATAAACCACATTATTTGAAGCTTAAATACCAAATATTGTTTACAAGGTACCTTTCCTATACGAGATAGATGCAAATATGTTTTGGTTCTTGGACTACTAAAATTTGAGCGATTGAGATAAAAATTATTCTGATTCATTATAAATTACAGTACTAAATGTAGTAAATAGCTTTCAATACAATTAACACGTTATATTTAAATATATTTAAGTAATTGTTTTTTTTTTCTGATGAAGAATATTTTTATCTCTATTCTGGTCTAACAGGTTGGCTCACCTGTTTGTTTACAATTCAGCCGCTTTTCGTTGTGAAGGTTATTAAAATTTGAATTGACTGAAAGGTTTCTTATTGTCATTTGTATTTGTTCGCTTAGTATTCACGGTGGTATTAAGTGTTAGCAGTATGTATATTTTTCTATTGTAAAACTTCACTTGGGAAATCTGCTTAGTTTACGCAGCCCCTGCGTGACGGACTTTGTGTGTTGTACATTGCGTGACTGTGTTATCAATTGATTTAAATCATGAGTAGCCGAGTTTATAGTTTTCTCCATTCGGCAGAGAAAGCAGAGCGTTTGAAGATAATTATTGTTGTTGCGTTGCGCAATAGTACGTCATCGAGTAGCTGGAAGTACGCCGGTGTCGGTATTCTTGCAATGACAGCAAAAATGGCGAGGTCTGACATGAAAGAAACTGCCTGAGCTGCACTGGACAAGAGGTGCAGACATCAAATGCTTTTAAAATGGAAATAGTTTGAGAAAGTTTGATGATAGAAGTAGCCAATATTTGGTTTTAGCCAGATACTAGCCTGCATTTTGATAATTTTGACATTTTGAAAAGAGGGTTGGTGGGGGGGCCTCATCAAATTAACAGTCACGAAAAACTAGCAAAATAAATTTTAATTACATACTTTCGCTATGAAGAAGTTTTTTTGAGTCTGAATAGACAACTAGGAGAGGAGAATATCGAAAATTCGACTTTTCTTTCTAATTAAAATCGAAATATTTTAAAAAACCAATCATATTGAACATTTAATTAACTACAAATTTTCTCTATCATGAATATTAACCGAGATTTTTGTAGTTTTCAGCCTTGAGTAAACCTTCACTCCTACTCATACAATATTAACAATAAGCTGTTATATCATGAACCACTTTTTCTAAGCTCAAAAACAACTTTTTTTTTTTTCCAAGAGACCTTTAATACGCGAGATACATTCAAATTTTTGTGTATGAGGTTGTTCTACAACACACTTTCCGTTTCAACCAACACTAAAGATCGTATTTGTTATTGGTTGAAATCGGTTCTGGAATTGTGTGGGATTTGGTGATGGAAATACGAGTAGTGGTGGGTTTGATGGTGGCGATTCAAAAACTACTGATACATTAACTAATGATGGTCTACAATTGTTGTTCTATGCATTTTTGAGTTTGTTAGGAGGATTCCCGGAATTTTTAGCCGTATATATGTAGTTAATAGATTTCAATACCATTAACATGTTATATTCAAATGTATTTCAGTAATTGTTTTTCATTCCGGTGTGAGGCTGGCAGACGTGCTTGTTTACAATTCAAATGCTTCCCTTCGGCATGTTATTGAAATCGACTGAAACATTTCTTATTATTTGCATTATTATTCACTTAATATTCACGGTGGTGTTCTGCTGGCAGTATGTAGATTTATTTATAAGTAATCTTCACGAGAGGAATCTTCTTAGTTTACCCAGCCCCTGCGTGACGGACTTTTTTTCTTCGGTAGCACCTTGGCGGCTTGTGCATGTTGGCCAGTTGCCTTGACAGCCGATGAAGGCACCCCTTCGGACCTTGGTGGCTAGATGGGGTTGAGGTCACTCAGCAGACCGTACTATCAGCCTTACTGATAACGGCCATCAGTCAAGCCACATCTATCAAACGGTATGTCAGCTTCTCCCATCGGCTGGTTCTTCAGGTGGATTCCAGACCTGCAAGTGGTGTTACGTATAGAACCTCCTACCGCAAACAGAAATATTTTGAGAACAGCGTATCATTACCAGGGGAGAGAGAGAGAGAGAGAGAGAGAGAGAGAGAGAGAGAGAGAGAGAGAGAGGGAGAGGGGGAGAGAGAGAGAGAGAGAGAGAGAGAGAGAGAGAGGTAGAGAGGGGGGGGGGGGAAGAGAGAGAGAGAGATAGAGAGAGAGAGAGAGAGAGAGAGAGAGAGAGAGAGAGAGAGAGACAGAGAGAGAGAGATTGGAACTTTACATTAATTTCTCGAAAATCGCTTCAATAGTTGAATTCCTATTAGGGAATTTAACCGCAAATAAGAATAAAATCTTGTGGTATTGAAAAAATTCCGTCACACTGCGGCGGCGTAAACTAAGCAGATTTCCCACACGTTTGTATGGCACACAACAGACCTTTGTAAAGTTTAATTTTCATAAACTTATTTACATTTTTTATATGTATACATATATTATGTAAAAAATTGTTAAAAGTTTTGGCAAAATTCACATATAAAGCAAATATGCATGGGATCTGCAGAAACATAAAATGCCTCCACATAGGATTACTGTGTAGAGGAAATACGTAAAAATAAAATAAAAAAATTAAAATGAAATGACTGAACGAGGGGGTTTACTGAAGGCTGAATACTAAAAAATGCAAATATTTGGTTAATAATCAGCATAGTGAAAAATCCGTATATGACACATTTATAGAACACTTAATTTCCAATAACATTTGGTTTATACACTTTTTCGATCCGACGTATAATAACAGAGATATTTTGACTTTTCAAATTTTCCCTCTTCTAATCCCCCCCCCCACTTTGTCCGATTTTAGCCGTTAATAAACTTGATCTTTCTTTTTACATAAAACGACTAAATATGGTGTTTGGCAACGAGAAGAGAAAAATTGCGATCGCTACAGCGTTGACGGCGTTTGCTAAAACAGTTTAAAATTGTGGGTGTTATATGTATTATAATTATACAATTCACACAAAAATGGAGAAGTGCTGAATGAAATTATAAAATTGCTATTTACTCCATTGACACATATGCGCGTGATGAAATTTAATTTAATAGATAAATCTACATAGTTTTACACTTAAATTCCCTTTAGTTTTACAAAAAACGTATTTATGTTTGGTAAAAAAGGCACTGCCTTTCCACTTATTGATCTCCCTTCCTCTTCGAAAATTGAAAGTTTGGAAAGCTGTTTCCAATTTCCACAGGTCAACTCATTGACTTTGAACGAAGGAAATTCGAATTTATGTTTTTTATTGCAAATGGCATATTTGGCTGTGGCGTTGAAATGTTGTAGGTTCGATTCTTGTGGAGAGTGATACTAGCAGATAGTTGGCACTGGGTGTGCATAGAGATAGCTAGAGAGAGAGGCAAGGACGGCTGGGATCCTTGGCCTCTTTCTGCGGGCATCGCCCTCTCTCTCACCCTCAGCAGGCAGGGGCCAACCTCGCGCGCTCATATCGCAGTGCATTAGTCTAAAGAAAGTCCGTCACGATGAGATTGAGTAAACTAAGCAGATTTCCCTACATACTGCTAACACAACACCACCGTGAATATTAAGTGAATAAATACAAACGGTTATATGAAATATTTCCCCTGCCGGCGGGAAGTGCCAAAATGTAAACAAAAAGGAATGCCAACTGATCAACGGAAAGAAAAACAAAATATAAACAAACAGGTCTGCCAGCTTCACACCGGAAAGACAAACAATTACTGGAATACATCAGAATATAATATATTAATTTTGTTGAGAACTATTTACTATATCTAGTACTGAAATTTATAATGAGTCGGAATAATTGTTATCTCAATCTATCAAATTTTAGTAGTCCAAGATGGAGGGGAGGTTATGTGGGCTACAGAACATATTAGCATGTATCTCGTATAAGAAGGTTTCTTGAATACAATATTTGGTATTTAAGCTTCAAATAATGCGGTTTCTTATATAACAGAGTATCGCTTATTTACTCGTAACACGAGTAGAAGTGGGGGTTTGCTGAATACTGAAAAATTTGGTCCGTTCAAAATTATATATACATATATAATTAGAATATATATATATATATATATATATATATATATATATATATATGTTTGTTTGTTACAGCTCTAGAGTTCGCATTTTTTGTTTTATCGTTACCTAACTCGACACATAAGTGTTTTTAATGTAAAACAAAAGGCCAGTCGCGTTAACGGCTCAATTCTGACCTCTGGAAGAGGGTGGGGTGGGGGGTTGTGAAAGGAAAATCAAAATTCAAAACTATGATTAAGTGGGACCAAACATTTGTTTATAACCCAAACTTCGTGGAAATTTAATTTTTTATAAATATTGTATAAGGGGATTTCTTCTTATGCCCATCGATCCAACCAAGATGTCGAAAAAGTTCGCCGTTCCAAACTGGATATAACGATAGCTATATATATATATATATATATTATATATATATATTATTTATTTATTAACGTCCACATTTTGCAACTTAAGGCCTATCGGGACGTTGTTGCAAAAAAAGGAGGATTTTAGGACGTTGTTTAATGAATTTCGTCACTAAATAATTTCCTTTGCCCAGGCGAGAATCGAACTCGCCACTCTAGGCTTGCCATGTGAGATAAAGGTCAACGCTTTAACTCACATGGCTAACCTGAGCCCCTATATATATATATATATATATATATATATATATATATATATATATATATATATATATATCATTTCTTCACATGTCTCCAATTCCAGCCGTTAAGAACTTAATTTTAGTTTCACACAAATCGTTTAAATATTGAATTTGGTAATGATCAAATAAAAATTATGCCCACTAGAGCGTTATTAGGCAAATAAATATAGTTTCGTTGGGGCCTGAATTTGGTCTCCTCCTGCATAGGATCGGTGGACGTCTGGAAATAGTTTCCAAACAAGCATTATGAGTACAGCCTCAACAGCTGATCTCTCTCCTAGCGAAATGTAAAATATAGTGTAATTAAAAATGTAAAATTTAAATTCTATTTAATTGTACGTGAAGTTTGATATCGAGTTGTAGCTGGGCTTGTAGTTAACCCATTCAGTGAGCTAGAGGAGAAAGTGGTGACTACAAGAAGAGTGGAGTCCAGCAGACCATCTGACACCAGGATATCATATTCAAACAACAGGAAATATCTCTATACAAATAGTTCAGTACACTCAAAGTAGTAGGAAAAGCCCCTCTCGCCGAGGATGCGTAAATTCAGCTTTTTTTTCACAAACCCTACTGTTCTCCAACTATACTTATATATTTTTTTTCTTATCCTATTAATTTTGATTAAATCCACCTTAATTAAATTACTTTTTATGGAGGGAAAAAACCCAATAATTTCTCATAAATATTAATGATATTTATAATTTTAAAAAAAATAAAAAATGCTTGGCCCCATAAATACCACAAAACAGCCAATATCCCTATTCACTTTTGAGCAGTATATGTAAGCATATGAAAATAAGACTTTTAAGAAATTTAAGCCGGCAGTGAATTATTTAGTGTGTGTGTGTGTGTGTGTGTGTGTGTGTGTGAGAGAGAGAGAGAGAGAGAGAGAGAGAGAGAGAGAGAGAGAGAGAGAGGGAGAGAGAGAGAGAGGGAGAGAGAGAGAGAGAGAGAGAGAGAGAGAGAGAGAGAGAGAGAGAGAGAGAGAGAGAGAGAGAGAGAGAGAGAGAGAGAGAGAGGGAGAGTGAGAGAGAGAGAGAGATTATATGCGTGCGTGCGTGTGTGAGTGAGGGAGAGATATGGGAGGGGGAGTGTAATTGAGTTCAAGGCTGTGAGTGATGGGAGCAGTTTCGGGAACAGGAAGGTAACAATCACACAGTCCCTCCTTATGATTGCCGCTCACCGGAATCACTATATCACTTATCACTATATCAATATCAATATAGATACCAATATCGTTATCTATCTCTGAGACAGCTCAGAAAAACAGAGCAACAGGAAATGAAATCACGCTCCGCACATAATTGTTGATCGTAAACCTTCGGATCCTTTTGCATATTTATGCTGACAGTTAGAAAAGATGAATTCCAGGAATATCGGTCATGTGTCTAACATCAATAGCAGATCTGAAGTCTTCTGTGAAATAAATAACATCTCGGTTATAAAGAGAGCAGGTTATTTCTGCTGCCGGAAGTAAACAAAAGGTTGATGCTCTCAATAAATATCTCTATTATGGTAGAACTATTGGATGCTCCGCTGTATAAATTGATGAGGCAGAGCATAGTTCCAGCTTGAATAGCGAATGGCACAGATATATGTATGAAGAATATAGTGAGAAGGAGCATTAGAAGGAAGAAAATATACAAAGAGAACAAACATTTGCCCTGAATGTGAGAAGGTTATTGCACTTGGAACACAATGAGTTCCGGCGACAATTTCATAATAGCACTCCTCCCAGCTGTATGTGTTGAATCATAATTTCCGCTTTTAATGAACACGCTAATGCTCGCTTTGTCTGTTTGTGGGTCGCTCTCGTCCTCTCGCCTCCTCCAACCATTCTCTCGCAAAAATACACACATCACAGGGGCTGAGTAACCGAAATAAAGTCCGTCACGCAGGGGCTGCGTAAACTAAGCAGATTTACCCCGTGAAGGTTTACAATAAATATACATACAGGTAACATTACCGCGATTGTTAAGTGAATAAGTACAAACGGTAATGAGAAATATTTCAGTCAATTTGTAATACAAGTCTACAACGGAAAGCGGCTGAATTGTAAAAAAAAAAAACAGGCAAGCCAACTTTGTAGCCCTGAATACATAGAAAGACCGGAAAGACAAACAATTAATGAAAAATATCTGACTACAACATACTAATTTTATTGAAAAAAATTACTAAAGCTAGTGCTGTAATTTGTAAGGAATCAGAATCAGTTTTATCTCAATCACTCAAATTTTAGTAATCCAAGAACAAAAGAAGAAGGACCAACAGAACGTGTTTGCATGTATCTCACAAAGTAAAAGTTGTATGAAAACAATATTTGGTATCTAACATTATAATGTTATGGTTCATAATACATCAACTTATTGCTAATATGACATTAGTAAAAGTGGGGGTTTACTCGAGCCACAAAACTGAAAAATGCAAATATCTCGGTTAATATTCAAGATAGAGAATAAATGTTTAGATTAAATTTAATTTGAAATAAGATTGTTTCTACACAATTTTTCGATCCGATGTATAGTAACAGAGATATTTTGAATTTTCGAGATTCCTCCCCTCTAAACTACACCCCTCCCCCACGTCCGATTTCAGCTGTTAACGAACTTGATGTTTCTTTTTAGATAAAACGACTAAATATCGTTTTTGGTATCGATTAAACAATAATTGCGACCGCTAGAGCGGTGACGGAAAGCAAATACATATCTGCTAAATACAAATACGGCTCAAACTATTAAATATCGAGTATGGTATTGGTAAAATGAGCATTTTCGAGTAAAAATCTTAATTGATTATAAAACGTATTTTCATCTATCTCAAAAAATAATTGTTCAATGAAAACCAAATTACGTATTTAACTTTTGACTGAAGTGGTTCATGGTATATCAGCTTAATGTTAATATGGCATGAATAGGAGTGGGGACTAACTGAAAGCCAAAAACTAAAATACGGGAATATCTCGGTTACTATTCAATATAGAGAAAGCATTTATATAACATTCCATTAGCAATATGATTGGACCCATACGATTTTTTGATCCGACCTATAACATAGGAGATATTTCGTATTTTCGAAATGCCTCCCTCTAAACCCCACCCCCTCTCGGATCTTCATTTAAAGATAAATTAAATATGTTTAAATATGGACTCGGGCACCAGGCATATTTGCATGTATCTCGTATAATAAAGGTCTCTTGAATACAATTTTTGCTATTTAAGCTTCGAATAATGTGATTTATTATGTTGCATGTTTATGTAACATGAGTAGAAAATATTCAAGATAGTGAATAAATGTATATAGCAATGATTGTAGTACATTTAATTTGCAATAAGATTGGTTCTATACAATTTTTCGATCCGACATATGGTAACGGAGATATTTTGAATTTTCAAAAATCCTTCCCTCTAAACCCCCCTCCCCCTGGCCCGATTTCAGCAGTTAACGAATTTGATCTTTTGTTTTACTTAAAACGACTAAATATCGAGTCCGGTAACGATAAAACAATAATTGCGACCAGAAGAGCGGGAGCAGACAAATATATATATATATATATATATATATATATATATATATATACACATACAGTTTTGAACATATATATACTCATTTCCGTCATCTACTTGGCAGGGTCGATGGACATTTGATGTGATTTTTCGAAACTCGAGTCAGTTGTACAATCTCGATTTCTGATTTCCCTTATGGCTCATAAATCGTTGTGAATGGGATTATAGTTTATATAAATGTTATTGTGTCGAATGAGATATATATTCGATTTTCGAAACAACTTAAACACTTCTAACCCTCTGTGTGTTTTATTGGCGGATCTCACGTTTTTCGTCGCAGTGGTTGTATCGATGGACATTTGGACATAATTTTTCGCAAACCGTGCCCTGATTTGAAGCTGAATAGGTGATCCCCTAATACACCAAGAGCTGATAACTATTTATAGTGACGCTCGCTCTAGAAATGGCCTAGTGAGGGCTGTGTGCTAAGGACGGCATTGCATGCATGCATTGGCACATATTGCATGTCTTCCCTTGGCTACGGACCTTGCACGAATTATTTCAAAGGGACCAATGCCGCTTTTCATCTTGCAAATAGGCCATTCGGATTGTTGACTGGCTTCTAGGAAAAAGTGGAGCTGCGTAAACTAAGCAGATTTCCCCACGTGATGATATAGTAAAAGTCCCACGTGAAGTTTTACAATAGAGAAATCTGCCTACTAATAACAGTAGTAGTAAAAAATCTCTAAACCAATTCACGAGGGACGAACAGTTAGGGGCCGGGAAAGTCCCGAATATGGCCGACTTCTGCCGACCACTCACGCAAGAAAAATGCAAATATCTCGGTTAATATTCAAGTTAAAAATAAACGTATAGAGTAATATTTATAGTAAGTTTAATTTGCAATAAGATTGATTCTATACATTTTCCGATCTGACGCATAATAACGGAAATATTTCGAATTTTCAAAAATCGCCCCTTTAAAGGCCCCCCTCCTTCCACTGGTCCGATTTAAGCCATTAACTAACTTGATCTTCTTTTTACGTAAAACGATTAACTTCCGAGTTTGGTAACGATCAAACAAAAATTGTGACCGCTAGAGCGTTAACAGACATATATATCTATATATATATATATATATATATATATATATATATATAATTTTGAACGGACCTAATGTTCGTCATCTCCTGGGTAGGATCAATGGACATTTTAAGACATTTTTCGAAACTCGCGTCATGAGTACGACCTCAATAGCTGATTTCCCTTAACGAAAATCTGCTAAAATTGCTATTATCTCAGCACATATTCTCTATTTACAATATTTGTAAAAACCGATGAGTGATTAGGGGGGGGGGGCGTCTCGAAGGCAGAAAAGAAGGAAGTACGAACTCGCTTAATACTTGAGTTATGAATATATATATATATATATATATATATATATATATATATATATATATATAAAACAAGAATTAGAGACCATCGATAGTTCAAAGTTATTGGATCTATAACATTTTAAAATCCGATTCTTCATGGAAGAGATATTTTGAATTTTGGAATCCCCCACTCTAAACCACCACTATTCCATTTCTGCTGGGTGGCCACTCGCTTATAAAAGGCATTATTTCTCACAGATAAATTTCCGATGTTCTATGCCAACATTTTTGCCATTTATTTAATGTTTTCTGTAGTATTTGTAAATGTAAGTCTGGGAGATTCAGTAAGCTAAATTCAGAAGATTGTATCTGGGTACCATGTTTGGCGAGTTTGTCCACGTCGTTTGTACGTCCTATTTTTTCATGTCCTAGAACACGCATCATTGTCACTTTTGATTGACATATTAAAGAAGGGAAATCAGCTAAAATATTTAGTTTGCAGAAAGAGCCGGTGACTGAAGGGGTGGGGGCGAGATGGGTTATGATGGAGGAAGGTTAGAGGCCTTGACTCGGCCAGCCCTGTTGCCCAAGACACCCCTCCAGTCATTAATATTGTACTAGAGCCTCTTCAGATTCGGCACAGAGCCGAATAACGACATAACCTTTCCAATCGGAAACAGCTCTTCAGCCTCATAATTTTATCACGAGGAAGAAACATCGAAAAATGGAAAAGTAGTGTTTAGATGATGTAAACTGATATTTCGACACGAGACAGCAGACAGGGTTTGATTATTTTAAGCTGATTTCCCTAAGGGTTGTACTACTGAAGGGATTTTTGAAAATATTCCTCAAATGTCTATCGGTCCTCTATGTATAATATTTTTGAGGCTGCATCGCTGGGAAGTATTTTCATTGTGAGGACTTTGGCCATCTGCTCCAGCGGTTGGAATTTTCGCTGTTCTGCAAATTTTCAATGGAAATGCGTCCATCAGAATATTATTGTTATTTATTAACGTCCACGTTTTTGCAACTGAGGCTAATCGGGACGGGTTATCTACAGGTTACCACCCTTTTCTAGCCAGGGTGGGATTTTAGGACGTTATTTAATGAATTTCGTCGCTAAATATCCTTTGCCCAGGCAAGAATCGACCTCGCCACTCTAGGTTTACCATGTGAGATAAAGGTCAACGCTTTAACTCGCATGGCTAACCTGAGCCCCAACAGAATAAATTTAATTTGAATAGCTACTTCAATCATATGTTTTGGATTTTATTTTAATATGGCTTTCCACGTCTCAGAAGTATGACACCGTCCACGCCGTTTATTGTATTCGTTCTCTTTAATATCTAGAGCTTCTAGGACCAATCTTTTACCGAGATGACCCTCATATATATATTTATATATATATATATATATATATTAGCCTGTTATCACCCTAGCTTTTTAGGTCGATGGTTTCTAAACTCCATATATATGCGTTTTGTGTAAAACTAAAGATGAAATTCGCTGACAGTTGAAATGGATGAGGGTGGGTCTAGAACAGGAAATTTAAGAAAATTCGGGCAGTTGGGAGGGGGGGGGGTTAAGATGGGTGGATTTCGAAAATTCGAAATTCATCTGCTACTATACGTCGGATCGAAATGTTATATAGCGAAACCTTATTGCGAATTGAATAACCTATAATTATTGTTATATAGATATATTTCTTTTGGATTATATATTTTTTTCAGCCATTTAGTAATCCCCAATTCCAACTCATATTGTCAATAAACGGTTATATCATGCACCACATTATTTTGAGCTTAAATACCAGAATATTGTTTTAAAGAGATCATTATTATGTGAGATACATGTAAAATATTTGCTTGATGAAGTCATCAATTAAGATTTTACATGTTTTCTCTATCATGATTAATCGCAAAATTTCCATATTTGAGTTTTCATCCTTATAACCCCGGACTTATGAAATATTAACAATAAGCTGTTAACATGAACCACTTCCTTCCAATTGTAGTGTAACCACTAGATCGTCAACAGATATATATTTGTGCGTAATGTATTTTTTATTTAGAAGTGATTTACCCAAAAGGTCGCGTCGTTATGACAATAGCTGAGTCTTCCTTTGCTTGATTGTGCTTAAACTAATCAGAACACTTTTTTTTTTTTTTAGGCCAATTTCATTTCTTTCTTACATTGCGCGTTTGTCAGTATTAAATCTATGTCTCAACGAGTCGAAAGGACGAATTTGGCCAAGTGCATTCATTATTAGGGAGGCCTCAGCATTCATGGCTAATAGGTCTATTGTTGGAAGAAGGCGATGCATCGGTGCATCGGTGCATCGGGGCTGACCTATGACGCAACCAGAGTCGAGGTTGCATACACCCAGCCAGCCGTCTCTCATCCCAGCCAAGGCGAAAAATGCAATAAAATAATGCAACTAACTGCAGATAAGAAAGCCCACTATTGTAGAAATAATTAAAGAAATCCATCTCGCAGGGGATGCGTAAACTAAGCAGATTTCCCACCTCCAGGTATAACACAGTTGTCATCTCATCTCACCACAAATTCTCTATTTATATGTAAAACAACTGACGACTAGAAGGGATGGGGGAGGGAGGTTACTCATGACAGAAAACAAGAAAGTAGAAATTACTCCCTTAAAAATGAGTCACAACAACAATTGTAGAGCATCAATAGCTTAACAAGATTAGTCCATTATCACTTTGTGATATTACTCATAAAAGGGAGATAATTGGATTTTCTAAATCCCCCTATTCCACCCCATTTTTATTTTTATTTTACCACTGTTATTTATTTCCATCTGGTAAATAAATTATTAGAACATTCTAATTTTTTATTGGTTTGAGTAAAAAGTTCAATTAAACCAATATTGATAACTCTCACGTGGGAGCGGAAGATGTCGAGAGGCTGAAACTGCTAATTAATTGTGTTAAGTTCCTGTGAAATGTTGGCATTATTGGAATTACTTTCTCCTCACAGTTACTGTTATAACGTTATATATATAATATAAAACTAAGCTTAAACATTGTGTGCTCGGATTATTGGAAATATGTGCATTATAGATGATATTTAATTATAATAAATGCTATTCATGGTTATGATTTCAATTGTTCACGGGTTTTTTTCCTCATAGTAACCCTACGAGGAGTTATTTATTTGAATACACGGCACATGGCATATTACATGCATGACAAAAGCTTGGGGGTGGACTTATGAATGTTCCTCAGGAAAAATTAAGTCTTATACCATGAAAACCATTAAAACAATTGATCAAGGCTATACAACAAATTATGCTCAAACTCTGGAACACTTACTTCCCACCCTTACTAGTGAGGATAATATTAATACTGGCACTAATCAGCAAAAGTCCGTCACGTGAAGTTATACAATAGAGAAATCACCATACGAGAGCCGAACAGTTACGGCCGAACTAGCTTTTGGAGGGAAACTCACTCGTCCGTTATCGGCCCACATTTAATAAAAATGCAAATACCTCGGTTAATATTTAAGAGAGAGAATAAATGTATATAACAATATTTATAGTAAATTTAATTTGCAATAAGATTGGTTCTATACAATGATTTGATCCGACGTATGGTAACGGTGATATTTCGAATTTTCGAAAATCCCCCTTGTAACCCCCCCCCCCCTCCCACTGGTCCGATTTCAGCCATTAACGAACTTAATCTGCCTTTTTGCATAAGACGTTTAAATATCGAGTTTGGTAACGATCAAACAAAAATTGCGACCGCTAGAGCGTTAATCGCGTCATGAGAACGACCTCAATAGCTGATTTCGTTTAAGGGAAATCTGTTAAAAACTCATAAGACACGAAACACAAATTTTAGCCACCACCGAAGATGACAGAGAACTCGAAATCTCAGAAATTATGAAAACTGTGAATCATTTGGACTTTCAGAAAACACCAGGATGGGCCAATTTAAATGCTGAAATAATTAAACACACAGCAGAGTACTTCCCTCATTTATTTTCAACAATATATCATATGGTATTTTCAACATGCCAAATACCTAAACAATGGAAAAAGGCAATTCTCAGACCTATTCAAATTGTTCACGGTTGTCAGACAAGGATTGAATAGGAAATCGTTTTCATTTATTCTTCAAAACTGAAATTCCTATTCTACAAGCCCCCAAAGGTTACATGACCCTTACAAGAACAAACAATGCCAATAGCCAGAATTAGTTCAGAAGTAAATATCATAATCATTAAGACACTTCTAAAATCTAAATCCGTTATTCAAAACAATTCAAAATTGTTTTATGCCACAATATTTGAAGCATTGCATAGTTGAGAAGACATTTGTGCCTTTGTT
>CM032228.1:254950000-255075000 GCA_019009955.1 Riptortus pedestris
GACCCGTTTGTTTACATTTCTAACCTAACGCTTCCTGTCGGCAGTCTATTGAAATTGGATGAAACATTTATTTCCGTTTGTATTTATTCACGGTGGTGTTCTGTTACCAGTATGTAGATTTATCTATTATTAAACTCCACATGGGAAATCTGCTTAGTTAACGCAGCCCCTGCGTGACGGAATTTTTTTTTTTATTTATTTATTTTTAATTTTGTTTAAATTGTATACGAAAAATTCAAATACATTGAATATTACAAATTAGGGGGGTATCTCTGGTGGGAGTGCAGCTTATTATTTTCATCTTTATTTTTTATATAAATGATGATGTATGATCCTTGTTGATGATTTCAGAACAAGTGTGGATAAGTTCTTCAGTTCATCGTTTGTTAGCCCTTGTTCTATTAGTATCTTCACCGTTTTCTGATGGAGGACTCCTCTTGAGCCGAACAGTAGCCCCATAACTGTCCAGTCTTGGATTTCGTATTTCTTTATGAAATAGGGGCAACAAGGTTCATATCTTCTCCTGGTATCTTCTACATGGCAGATTTTCCTTAAGGGAATTCAGCTATTGAGGTCTACTCACCCTCATGGGGGGTTTAGATGGAGAGAATTTTGAAAATTCGGCATATCCCCGTTAAAGTCGGAACGAAAAGTTTTATAGAATGAATCTTATTGCAAATTAAATGTACTATAAATATTGATTTCGCTACCTTGAATGTTAACCGAAATATTTGCATTCTTCAGTTTTCAGCAATTTCAATAAACCCTGTAAAAATGGTTGTTTACATTTGAGACTCTTCCCGCCGAGAGGGGAAAGATTTGTTATTACCGTTTGTATTTATTTACTTTATATTCAAGGTGGTGTTGTGTTAGCAGTTAGGTTTATACATTATATTTTCACGAGGGAAATCCGCTTAGTTTACGCAGACCCTGCGTGACGGGCTTTTAGCAGATTTCCCTCAAGGGAAATCAGCTATTAAGGTCGTACTCATGACGCGAGTTTCGTAAAATTTCTTCAAATGTCCATCGATCCTACCCAGGAGGTGATGAAAATGAGGTCCGTTCGAAATTATATATATATTTGTCTGCTAACGCTCTAGCGGTCGCAATGTTTTTTGATCGTTACCAAACTCGGAATTTAATCGTTTTATGTAAAAAGGAAGATCAAGTTCGTTAATGGCTGAAATCGGACCAGTGGGAGGGGGGGTTTAGAGGGGGGATTTTTGAAAATTCAAAATATCTCCGTTATTATGCGTCGGATCAAAAAATTGAATAGAATCAATCTTATTGAAAATTACATTTACTGTAAATAGTGTTCTATACATTTATTCTGTATCTTGAATATTTACCGAGATATTTGCATTTGTATTCTGAGAGTGGTCGGCAGGACTCGGCTGTTCCGGACTTTCCGCTGAGAGCTCTGGCGGCCGTTTCCGTAACTATTCGTCCCTCGTGAATAGGTTTAGAGATCCCTTACTACTACAGTTGTTATTGGGCAGATTTCTCTATTGTAAAACTTCACGAGGGAAATCTGCTTAGTTTACGCAGGTCCTGCGTGACGGACTTTTTATACGACTGAGGATAGCAGTTCTCGCCGGAGACAAAGAGCATTAAACACGACAAGGTTTCGAAAATGAGCTATCAATATTGTTTATTAATAGCTTTCGGGCTGACAGCTTCTGGTCATAAAGCCTTCCATAAAATGTTAATATCGACGTTTCTATTTAATAGTATAGATGTCACCAAGCCATTGCAAGTGCATATCGATTCATAGAGGTTCCGTGTGGGCGGGCCAGCTCAGACCCAGGGGCAGTTAAATGGCCACGAGGTGTTTATGACTAGATTGCTATGTTTTATTTGCCTTCATATAATGCCGGCCTTCGTCTTTATATATTACAGTATATATATATTATTTACAATAGAGAAAATTGAAAAATAAATAAACATACCGACCGTCATAATAAAACGTTGTCACATAAGAAGTGTAAAATGTGTGAATTTAGATATCGTAAATACACAAATAAAATATCCAAGAACAAATTTTATTTCGTTATTAAGACGTTTATATTTTTCAACTGTGGGTTATATATTCACCTACACAATGCAAACAGTCAGTATAACTCACAGTAGTCGTTGAAATTAAATTCATACGTCAGATTTGTGGTGAAATGAAGTCTTCAGCCTCCATGGCTCCAAAGATGTTCAGTTCCGAATCTATTTATTATGTTTAAACATTAGTTAAAGCGCTTGTCTCAATCGCATATGGCAAACCTAGAGTGGCTAGATCCATTCCCTATCTGGCTAATAGGTACAAAATCCGTAGTCATACCCTGGCTAGAAAATGTTGGTAACCTGTAGATAACCCGCCCGATAAACAGATAAGAGGGAGTTAATAAATAATAATAATTATATTTAAAAGGGTATGTGTTCATTAAAGTAATTAATTTAATTACACAATATTAAATTATTATTTTTTTCTTTTATTTTTTAAATATTAAGTGGGGGCTCAGATTATCCACGTGAGTTAAAGCGTTCGCCTTAATCTTACATGGTAAACTTACAGTGGCGAGTTCCACTCCCGTCTGGGCAAAAGGAATTTATTTAGTGACGGAATTCATTAAATAAAATCCTTAGTCTCACCCTGGCTAGAAAAGGGTGATAACCTGTAGATTACCCGTCCCGACTAGCCTTAGTTGCAAAAAGTGGACGTTGATATAAATAAATATCAAGTTTTAAAAAATGTGTGGAATCCAGGAAATGAAAACATTGAACTTTCAAATGACGTAGACAAACTCGCCAAACACAGATACAATCTTCTACCAGACTTACATTTACAAATACAACAGACAACATTAAATGAAAGGCAGAAATGTTGACATAGAACAGCAGAAAATCATCTGCGGGTATAAGGGAGTGGCCAACCAGGAGATGTGACAATAGACGAGACCAAGTTGTACTAATGAGACTTAGGATAGGACACTCACATTGAAGCCACTCATAGCTGATGACGAGAAAAGAAATAGCTCTCTGCAGAACATGCCATCAACCATTAACCATACAACACATACTGACTAACTGCAACTCCTAACATGGAATACTTAGAGACCATCATAACTTATTAAAGGCAGCAGCCCACATATCGACAATAAACTAAATCACCTTAAAAAAACTGAATTTGGTTTACATAATTTAACTTCTATCCTTTATGATTTTGACTTACTGAGAAATTTAATATTATTTTGAACAATTTTAAATTATATAAAGGCTCTAGTATATAAGAATAATATAATTTTGTTATTAAAACCATGAATCTCACATGTTAATTTTTCTTTACTTCTTTTTTCTTTATTTTTGGTTCTAATCTTTATTTGTAATCTTGATTTCTTGTATTTAATGATTATTTTTTTGTGATTAAGTTTTTATTAATTGGGTTCTGATTTTTGGCTTTGTTTTTATTTAACACAGTTAGACATTGAGCCAAATCGTCTAGTTGCAGCCACTCCTGAACAAATAAATAAGAATAAATGCATAATAATTTAAATAAATTTCAATAAATTAGACAAATGTTGTGTTTTTGACGGACCTCGTATTCTCCATTTTCAATGTAGAATCCATTGGTATTAGAAAATATTTCTGGAAAACCGCGTCAATAAGTACAACCTCAAGAGCAGATTAACTTAAAAAAAAAAAAATCTAAAACAATAATGGCTTACGAACTAAGGCTACAACATTTGAACAATTGGTACTAATACAATTCTGGAGCTGGACAATTTTCTGTATTAGCCCGACGAGTTTCTGTATTGATTGCCTATAGCTATGACGCAATAAGCTGCCTACAGGCCGGAAATTGATAACGTATCTATAGCCCTTGCTCATATTACCTTACAGCCCTAATCAAATTATTTTATATATATATATATATATAAAATAAGGTAGCTAAAGGGGTAGGTAAAATATAGGTGATTACCGTCTATCGGGAGGCCCCCCACTTAAAAACGATTATTAAATCATAATTAAATGAAAATCAAATTTCATATTTAAAATAGCTCTTATGAAATATATAAATGACAAAATGGTTAACGACAGGCCATGGATTATTTACAGATAAAATATTTAATTGTTCAAAACCGCGTTTCACTATTATACGCAGATGGGTATGTCGTGGTTCATACTTGACTAGGTCATCTTAGAACAAGATTTTGGCGTAAACTAACGACTAGAAACCAAATTAGCCGATTTCATCTCGGCCGTTATTCGCACACACTTAATAAAATTGCAAATATCTCGGTTAATAATATGCAAATATTCAGGGCAGAGAATAACTGTATATAACAATATTTATAGTAAATTTAATTTGCAATAAGATTGATCCAATACAATTTTTCGATCCGACGTATAGTAACGGAGATTTCGAGAAAATCCTCCCCTTTAAACACCCCCTCCCCCACTGCTCCGGTTTCAGCCATTAACGAACTTGATCTTTATTTTCACATAAAACGTTTAAAAAAGATTTTCAAATATATATATATATATATATATATCTGTTAACGCTCTAGCGGTATGAACTCTTATTTGATCGTTACTTAAATCGATATTTAATCATTATATGTAAAAATGAAGATTGTTATCGCTATTGGCTGAAATAGGACGAGTGAGAGGCGTAGTATCGGGGGAGGGAATTGAAAAAGTGTATAAAACCAATCTTATTGCAAATTTAATTATCTATAAATATTGGTATTGTCATACCTCTCGGTGGAGACGGTCGTCACTGGCTGATGGTCCAGTACAGCTGGCATTGTGCTATAGATGCAATGGCATCATCTTCATTGTCTGTCAATAGTAGTACTAGTACAGTACTGAGTACAACTATTAACACAACCGATAGGTATGACAATAGTATCATTTATATTGGCGGTTCTAACCCTTAATTTGAATTACTATAAATATTGGTATTTATGTTTTTTCATTACCTTGATTATTAACCGAGATATAGGCATTTTTGTAGTTTTCAGCCCCCAACTCATGTCAATAAACCCCCACTTATAGCCATCGCTCTTTACAAAAAAGAAAAAAAAATGTCATGAAGCGTCTTATTCCAAGGATATATACCAAATATTGTTTTCAACGGACCTTTATTATGGGAGTCGCATACAAATAGTTAGTTATTTTTTTTTTGGAAATACAGAATATATGCTGAGATGAGATCAGTAGTGTGTCATTCCAACAGGTGGGAAATGTGCTTAGTTTACGCAGCCCCTGCGTAAAGGACGTTTTGATTAATGCGTTTGACCCCAAAGTCTTCCACGCAGACAATCTCAGGCACGACGAGAAATCCTTACATCTTAATGATCGCGGCCAACATTACATATGTAAAATGAATTATTGATATCGACAGCGAGCCCTCATTCAGTTCTCTGGCAAAGTGGGCGATGCTTACATAATTCACGAGGGGGGGGGGGGCGAATCATCGATCCTCAAAAATAACAATTTTCGATGCTTCCGATCTTTTTACAATATTCATTTAAGCTGGTTCTGGCGCCGGGTCGCGGAGATCCTCCCAATATAGAAGGGGAATTTGGCAATTTGGGTTTGTTCGTTATTATTTTATTTATTTATACAGGACCAGGCGATTTGACTCAAAAGGTTAACAATGTAAAATGTTTGAAAAATAACAAAAATCTGAACCAACAAATAAAAAATGAAACACAATAAATAAACATTAACACCAAGTAATAAAGACAACAATTTAAAATGATTTTCATAAAAAAAATCCGTGGTATTCCTATATATCATTAATTATATTATTTAAAATTTTTCAAACTTAAACCTAATTTTTTACGAAGTCAAATTCAAAAAAGGAGAGAAGTTTTGTAAAACAAATTCAATTTTTTAAGGTGATTTAGTGTATTGTCGATATGTGGGCTGCTGCCTGTAAGAAGTTGATACATGTTATGATGGGTCTCTAAGTATTCAATGTTGGTGCAGTTAGTCAGTATGTGTTGTATGGTTAATGGTCCATGGCATGTTCTGCAGAGAGCTATTTCTCTTCTCGTCATCAGCTATGAGTGGGCTCAATGTCTTTTAAACGTTTTATTTTATTTTTTATAAATGAGGGGAGAATTTCGATAATTCTTAGTATCTCTGAAAGATTGTAAAAAGAACCAATCTTATTCTACGTGTGGCCGGGCACCATTAACCCGTGAGAGAGGGGGAGAGAGAGAGAGAGAGAAAGAGAGAGAGAGAGAGAGAGAGAGAGAGAGGGAGAGAGGGAGAGAGAGGGAGAGAGGGAGAGAGAGGGAGAGAGGGAGAGAGAGAGGGAGAGAGAGAGGGAGAGAGTGAGAGAGGAAGAGAGAGGGAGAGAGAGAGAGGGAGAGAGAGAGATAGAGTGAGAGGGAGAGAGAGAGAGAGTGAGAGGGAGAGAGAGAGAGAGAGAGAGAGAGTGAGAGAGAGAGAGAGAGAGAGAGAGGGAGAGAGAGAGAGAGAGAGAGAGAGAGAGAGAGAGAGAGAGAGAGAGAGAGAGAGAGAGAGAGAGAGAGAGAGAGAGCGAGAGAGAGAGAGAGAGAGAGAGAGAGAGAGAGAGAGAGAGAGAGAGAGAGAGAGAGAGAGAGAGATATAGAGAGAGAGAGAGAGAGAGAGAGAGAGAGAGAGAGAGAGAGAGAGAGAGAGAGAGAGAGAGAGAGAGAGAGAGAGAGAGAGAGAGAGAGAGAGAGAGAGAGAGAGAGAGAGAGAGAGGACAGGATATCTGCAACAGGTTTGATGAGCCTCGCTGATAAGGGCATTTTGATAAGAGAGTAGGAAGGCGGAAGAGAGGCAGGTTTTGCAGATGGAGAGAAAGGGGTTGCTGCTCGCTAGTTGCGCAACAGAGAAAGTCTTCCTAGTTTCACTTTCCGCCTCCCTCTCTATCTCACCCTCTCACTCTCAAAGCCCAGTATTATATATGCGATATATATATATATATATATATATATATATATATATATATTTATAAATTATAATAATTTTGATCGTTACCAAACTCGAATTGGAATCAGTCGGAGGCGGGGGGAGTAGAGTTGGGGAATTTAGTAAATTCCAATAATCAGCGTAATTAAATGTCGGATTAAAAAATTGTATAGAACCTGACTCTTTGAAAACTAAATGTACTATAGTTATATACATTTATTCTATATCTTGAATATTAACCGAAATATTTGCATATTTTAGTTTTTTCACAGAGCAAATACTTATTCCTACTCGTGTTACGTAAACAATACTCTGTTATATAATAAAGTACAATATTCAAAGCTTAAATACCAAATATTGTTTTCGAGAGACTTCTGTTGATCGCCCACCACCGTTTTTAGTTCTTGAACAACTAAAATTTCAGTGATTGAGATAAACATTATTCTGATTAATTATCTGTAATTTATATGTGTATATATAATAATAAAATATATCTCCGTTATCATGTTTCGGAAAAATGCTATAGGATCATTCTTGTTGATGCTGGGAAGACGCTTAATTTACGGAGCCCCTACGTACGGATTTTTTTCCTTCGTTTTAACAATTATTTTTATTCCTTGCGTATACAAACTAAAAGAAGTATTATAATCGGGAAATAATTTTTAGATATGAGAAGGAATTATTAGTTTTGGCATCATTTTGACTGCTTTCGGCGTGACGTCTATATGTCAGTACGAACTCGCGTAACTCAAAAAGGGCAAGCCTAAGAGTGTTGAAATTTCTTATTTCTTATTGTTTTAACGTCTGCCTGTGCAGTGTCCCTTCTGATTGACATCCACTAAGACGGAAGAAGGGAAAATTGTAAATATTACCGAACGTGTTAGAGATCCAAACAATTTGAAAATTCCAATTTGTTTTTAACATAACAATAGTCTTTAAATTATGTTATAATTTATTTATTATAAATAGCAGGTATTTAAGTGTTCACACTATATGTGTGCGTGCGTGTGTATATAATGTCGGTCTCTATACTTCATTATACAGAATGTTTTTATTTCTATTTATTTATACAGGAGCAGCCGCATCTTGGCGATTTGGCTCAAAGTTTCACAATGTAAAATGAAAACAAAATTATAGAAAAATAACAAAAACTGAAACAACAAATAGAAAATTAAATACAACAAATAATCATTAAATACTAGTAATAAAGACAATTAATAAACATAAGACATGAACAAACATAAATAAACATTAGACTAGTAATAAAGGAAAACAATTTAAAATGGTTTTAATAAAATAATTATGTTATTCCAATATACTAGTACATTTATATTATTATTATTTATACAGATTATATACGAGTATTTAGACTAAACTACTTGATAATGGCTATTAACATTGGTGTCAAGACTGATAAATAAATTATTTTTAAATTTCTATTTTCAAGTTTGGTCCAATACGTTTCGTGATCAATTTGACACCTTCCAGATTCTTAACCCTTTAAGGGGCTCAGGTTAGCCATGCGAGTTAAAGCGTTGACCTTTATCTCACATGGTAAACCTAGAGTGGCGAGTTCGATTCTCGCCTGGGCAAAGGAAATTATTTAGTGACGAAATTCATTAAATAACGTCCTAAAATCCCACCCTGGCTAGAAAAGGGTGGTAACCTGTAGATAACCCGTCCCAATTAGCCTAAGTTGCAAAAAGTGGGCGTTAATAAATAATAATAATAATAATTAACCCTTTAGACTAGTGGAGTGTCCATTGACTTTGGACTACTTGAAATACCCACCTGTTATCGGATCTTCAGTTATTAAACGAGAAAAGTTGGTTTAGTATACAGCCTGTCGAATGAAAAAATGTTATATTCTCCAGTTTTTCAATTTGCAGGATCATCTTCAGAGTTAAATTTTAAGAGCTGCTATAACGGTTACAAAACATGTTTGGACGTTATTAAAAAAAATATGCTTCACGCAGGGGCTGCGTAAACTTAGACGATATCTACTGTGCTTATTAACACTCTTGTGATGTTATCTCACCATATATACTGTATTTCTACGTAAAATAACTGATATATTTTACATTTTCGAATCCTCGCTTCTAACCCCCATATAACGGGTCCCAGTTCAGCAATTAACTTTTATGATCTTTATTATTGGTTGAAATAGTTAAATATCCAAAAAATAAACAATTTCAAGTTATGAACGTAAAATCTTAAACGATGACGTATTCACACAACGTATTTGCAACTACCTCATCCTATAAATATCTCTTGAAAACAATATTTGGTACTTGAGATTCAAATAAAGTGGTTCATTTTATAACAGACTATAGTTTATGTGAGATGATAAGGAGTAGTGGTTCACTGAAAGCTGAAAACTAAAAATGTTCCAAACATCTCGGTTAATATTGAAGATAGAGAATAAATTTATATAAAATATTTATAGTTAATTTTATTTTCAATAAGATTGATTCTATGGAATTCAATATGTTTAAACCTATTGAAATAACTTGTAATTTTCGCAAGAATGTTTAGAATTATACTCAAATGGCAGTCGCAATCTTAAGGGCTTTGATTAGGCGTATTCAGGCTACTGGCATTAAGTTTGCTTTTATCGGAGGTTATGACATGCAGAAGGCAATGAGAAACTACTCCACTTCCTGGTAACTGCCCTCCCACCGTAAGATAAACTAATGCCTGTCTCCATAATTAAATGTGTGTTGAGGCGACCGGTTACATAGAATGACGAATTAAATAGTTACGTCTAACGTATCGGATAAAATTATTTCTTTTATCAAGATCAATTATAGAATGTCAGAGTGCTGTATGCACATTTTAAAAATGTATCCTCATTGTTTATTTATTTATTTTTTGTAAAATGAAAAACACTCAAAGCACAAAAAACCTTTAGATAACCCAGCCAAATTAGCCATAGTAGCAAAAAGCGGAGGTTAGTAAATAACAATAAGAACAATATATGGTTTAGAAGTTGAAATATATGTTACAAATTAATCGCGATCGATTTGGTTGTAGGAAGAAAACTATTTTTGACCGAATCTCCGACTTACGACTAACAGAAAGTACTGCCTAAGAATATGCCGATCAATATTTGGTCTGCAATGTTGATATGTTGATAGCAGCCTGTCAAAAGCATTGATAACAACGGTAAGTTGTAATTAATTTGATGTTTGGGTACGCACTGTTTATTTTATATAAATAAATATTAGCAGCTTTTCCTTTACTCATAATGAGATTTTCGAAAAAATTCCTCAAAACTTTAACCTGTGTATATATATATATATATATATATATATATATATATATATATATATATATATATATATTTCTCCGTTAACTCTTTAGCGGTCACTATTTTTTTTAATCATTAATAAACTAGATATTAAAACAATTTTTGTAAAAATAAAGTTCAACTTCGTTAGTGGTTGAAATTTGACTAGGGAGGAGGAATTTCGAAAATTCAAAATATCTCCATCATTACGCGTGTCTGATCAAAAAAAGTGTCAGAATCAATCTTATTGCAAATGTAATCTTCTATAAATGTTTTCTCTATATTGAATATTAACCGGGATATTTCCATATTTTAGTTTTTGGTAATCAGTAAGCCCCTAACTCCAACTTATTCTATATTAACAATAAGTTGTTATTTCACGAACAATTCTATTCCAAGGTTTAATACCAAATATTGTTTTCAACAAAGCTTTATTATACGAGATATAAACAAATACGTTCTTTTGAACCCCCCTCCCTTTTTAATCATTGGACAAATAAAATTAGTGTGTGATAAAAATTACACTGATTCATTATAAATTACAGTACTACATATAGTAAATAGTTTTCAATAAAATTAATTTATTAAATTCAGATATATTTCAGTATTTATTTTTGTTTCTGGTCAAGAATATTTCTATCCATAAATTCAGCTCTGAGAGGTTGGCTTATCAGTTTGTTTACAATTTAGAAGCTTTCCGTTGTGGAGGTTAAGGTGCCCTTGTGATCTTTCTTATTACATAAAATGATTAAAATGCCGAGTTTGGTAACTATCAAGCGAAAATTGCGAACGCTAGACCGTTAACATATGTGTGTGTGTGTGTGTGAGTTTATTATTTTGAACGGACCTCATGCTCGTTCTTTCTATATAGGATCGATGGACATTTGAGGAAATATTTCGAGAATCGCTTCATGAGTACGAACTCAATAGCTGATTTCCATTGAGTGAAATCGGCTAATAATAAAAATAAAATATAAGATTAAGCATCAATATTATGTGGCCAATCGGGAAGTTATAAAAGCTTTTTTTTTTAATAGAAAAAATCGTGCTTATATCAACAATATTTTTAATTCGTAGAAATTTAATTATTTTAGCGATTTATGGTCAGTGAAACTTTCCAGTAAAATAAAATCGTTTAGTTAAGCAAAGAATCAATAAAAAATAAATAAAAATTTGGGCCAAAAAATAATTTAAAATTCTTTATTTACAACAAACTACAATATCATATGATTGTTTGCTTGTACACTATTAGAATAATTATTTGTTATAGACAAATAGGCAAATTTTTATTAATAATATTTACACTTAATTACTTTTTTTTTGTTAATTGAGTATTACTTAACGAACGCTGTATACATTTTTTTGAATTAGTCTAAGTGTCCATAGGGTGAAGTTCAACAGGTGGGTGGGAATACACCCCTCTTCAGTTAGTCAACACAACTCTAGGCTAACTACAATCGATGAACAATCATATTGACAAAACTGTTGATACAGAAATGAGACAATAATTAATTAATTTATTTATTTCTTAAATTTTAATTTTATACTGCTATGTAATAAAATTAAAGGGTCAAAACATTTCTTAAACTGAACATAATTATCTGTCAGTTGAGAGAACTCAAATGACGAAGGTAAGGCACATACGGATAACAATGGCTACTATGTTTTAAGTTAATGGGGAGGCAATAACAGTTCAAGAAGCTGTTAGAAAGTGGCTCAACAGGAAAGTTATTTAGGGACGAAAATGTGTTTCCTTTGGAACGGAAAATACGAACATTGGTATAAACGAACGAGCAATTTGTAAAACATCTTTCAATCACTTTTCAAATAGTTATGAATATTCAAAAGGAATAAGAATCACTTCGCAGGCCCAAACCGATTTCTACTGCGACCTCACTATTTAACACCTGACACACAGGCCCATTCAACTTTCCGTTATTAGTTGTTCGGAAATGCATATAAAAAGGGAACAAGCAATGAATAGATGAAACAGAGAGCTGAAAAATGAATATTATAAAAAGAAATGATTTATATTCAAAGCCAATATTTTTGTTGTTTTCGGCTTTTATCAGAACAAAATAATTGTGATAAGATAATATTAACTGATAATTATGTTTGGCTTTTTTACAAATTGAAAACAGGAATGGGGAAACTCAGTTGCACATTGTACAATTCCTACATATTTCTGATTTAGAAAGCAAAGCCTATTTGAATAGGGTTCGGTTGTTAAAACTATGCTCCCAAGTGTTTGTTCTATTAATATTTGTACTGTGAGTTCCAGTGTATCTGTTAATTAAATTAATCCAAACAAAATATGACTAAATTATTAAGATTGTGTTAATTTTCATTCATTTTTCTCTTGATTGTTAGTATTTTAATAACCAATTAAATTTCTTAATGCGCCTGAACACTTTATGGGGTTTTGTTCATTTTCAGAGTTTTCTATGTACACATTTTTTTAATGTAAGTATTTTTTTTAACATTGACATTAAACTTGAAAATGGTTATGTAACTCATATGTGTTTATGCCCTTCATGTGGCCATTCAAAAAATTCACAAAATTAAAATCAAATAGACTTTTAAACATAAAAATAAATACATTTCAAGAAACACTTTTACAATAAAGAAAATAAATAATGTAAAATAAATTTAATAGTTTTTTTTTAAATTATTCATATACTATAAAACTCTACAAAACTTGGTTGTATGTTTAAAAAATACTCTGCAATTGTACATAACCTATTAATTTGATTAAAATTGATTATGCACTTTGATTCAAAATTTATTTAAGAAATAATGGGTTTGAATAATTATCATGTTTACAGTATTTTGAACAAATGCATTTTATTAATTTTCATATATCATATATCAATAAAAATCGTATTTTTCTTTAAATGACATTTCTTTTATATGTCTTTAACTAAAAATACTTGTATTACAGCATCATTCTTATGGATTTTCTTAAAATATTATCATTAAGGGACATATTTACATGAAATAAAAATTGATCATTTTTTTAGGAACACTCTATTGAAAGATTTTTCTATAATTAATCGTAAATAAAAACCGAAAAAAATATTATATTTTCTTCATTATTTATAATATAACCTTCTGATTCCTGAGAGTTAATTTTTTTCCCCAGTATAATTATTTTCGGGCAGTAAAAAGCTGGATTTTACGAGTGTGGAACCATTACTGTGAACTTATTGGGATTTAAAAAAAAGTGCATGTGCGTGGTAAACTTGGAGTGAAGTATTTGTATTTAATACTGCGCACATTCTCAGAATAATGGACGCGTTCTACGCACTTCTTCACTCGAAGGTCTAATTGAGTTTTTCTTAAATTTTGATTAAAATAAAAATTTTCAACGCCAAAATTTGGTGAAAATAATTTTTGAAAAAAGTGTGTCATTGTTTGTAATATGTGTTTGAAATACGTACTAAAATATGAGTGTTTTAATATATTTTTAAACTATTTAGTCTCGAATTTGTTAGGTTCATTTTTGTTTTGAGAATTTATTTAGCTCGTAAATTTTGTTTACTCAAGAATTCTATTTAATAATTTTTTTTTTCTCAAACGGTGCACTCGTTTTTAAAAATGGGCGAAATATTATTAATAAAATTCTAAGAAATAAAATTATTTTCCAACCACAAAATTGCATTTTCCGCCATGAAGACAGCTCGATGTTGATTGGGAATAAACGCAGACCTTTTTCATCGCTATCAGAGCCGAAACTGGTTCGTCTGATAACAGGCAGCTACTGCTGTTGGAATGATTCTCGAGTCAGCTTGTTGATGTCTAAATTTAGCCGTGCTAACCCAGATCGGGGTGTCCGCTCCTTCCTTTTAGACGGTGCACTTTTCACTCCTCTCATGCATTTCCGGGTTCGACTGGACCACACGGAAATAGAGACGTGGTTGGCAACAGTGGGTGCCGGGGCAGCACCCCCCCCCCCCCCGCTGGAATTCCGCTCAAATGTCCAAAATTCTACAAATGCGCTCTCAAATGCAAATTTTTTCCCCTACAACAGTTTTGGACATGCGTTTTCATATTTTGTAGAGTACATTTTTAAATAAATTTGCAAACTCGTTGCGCCTCACTTTGCCACATTTTATAAAAAAGACCAGAAAATAATTCATAAAAAAAAAAATTAGAAAAATAATTTTTTTCTATTGGAAAAACGTTCTAAGAAAAAAACTGCGTAGGCGCGGAAATCAAATAGAACAACATTAGACTTTATTGCAGATCAATTTATTACTGGAATATGGCTAATTCGTAATTTTATTTTTTAGTTGTTTAAGAAGGAAAAAGCCTATGTATAAATAATACACGTTGCTATTTGCATACGCAGTATTATCTATCTGTATCTGCGACTCATTTACTTTCGTTAGCGTTTCAGTCTGTATGATGAAATTTGGCTCTTTATGCGCTGGGCGTTTACATTTTGTTTTGATCACTCCCCCCGAACTTTGACGTTTGAAAAATGTTCTCTCAGGTTTTCCGGGTTGATAATAAGAAGCAAAACAAAAAAAAAAGAAATGTATGAATCAGCGATATTTTGCGATTTGTCAAGCGTTGTCCGAAATTGGGTGTCATGTGTCTGTTAGAGGTATGCCGGTGTATGTGTTCGGCAAATGCAAAGCAGATTCGACGGACACAAGGGTTTAGGCGGAGTTGTCAAATTTGGAGGGAAAAAAATACAAAATTTGGCGGGTATAATGTGATATGTGATTTCCTTTACCTACATTTGCTGCTTGATTGTCTGATAGGAGCCTCGCATGCATTGAGTGTTGTCTCTTGCTGATCACAGGCACTCGGTACACACCCGACTCACGACTAGTGGCAAAGTAGGGCAAAGACTCGCTGGCTGCCACTTTCACCTAACCCCCACCCCTCGCCCTCTCGCACTTCCTGGGGGTGGAGGGGGGGGTTGGTGGGGGGTGCCAACCCTCTCTCTCGAGAGAGAGTCTGACGTCACCCAGCCTAAATGTGCCCTTAGCCTTCGCATTTCATGAATGGCTGATAAAACACACACATTGGTCCCTCACCTTTTACTCGCTTGATATTATCTCGCAAAAAAAGAAATAAATCCAAATACGTCTCGATAGAAATATTTTAAATCAAAGTCTTCGTTTTTGCTATTTATATGAAGTATTATATAAAACGTTGTGTTTTTGTCTGATTTTTGTTCTGCCTTGATTCCATATCTTCGACATGATTTGAGTTTGTATGGATAACTTCTGATATTTTATTTTTAGAATACTCTTTTCATTGCAACTTTGATCACTCTGTCTGTCTCCGTATGTTTGTCTGTCTCCGTATGCCCTTCTGTCTGTCTCCGTCTGTCTCAGTCAGTCTTTCTGTCTGTCTGTCTCCGTATGTCTTTCTATCTGTCTCCGTCTGTCTGTCTCTCTCAGTCTGTCTGTCTCTCTCACTCTGTCTGTCTGCTTTCTCCGTATGTCTTTCTGTCTGTCTGTCTGTCTCCGTATGTCTTTCTGTCTGTCTCAGTCAGTCTTTCTGTCTGTCTCCGTCTGTCTTTCTGTCCCCGTCTGCCTCTGACCGTCTCTCTCTCTCTTTCTGTCTTTTTTCTGTCAGTCTGTCTCTCTGTCTGACTTTGTCCCTGTCTGTCTGCCTTCTTCTATAACCAAGACAGTAAAAAAACGCACATAACGACATGTATATTGCCTTTTAGCAGATTTCCCTTAAGGGAAATCAGCTATTGAGGTTGTACTCATGACGGAATTTTCGACCTTTTTCTTCAAATGTCCATTGATCCTACTTAGTAGATGACGAAAATGAGGTCCGTTCACGTCTGTTCTAGCGGTCGCAATTTTTGTTTAATCCTTTCTCCGTTACTATACGTCGGATCGTACTGAATCAATCTTATTACAAATGAAATTTACTATAAATATTGTTATATACATTTATCCTCTATCTTGAATATTAACCGTATTTGCATATTTCAGTTTTCACCAAACCGCCACTTCTACTCATGTTACGTAAACATGTGTTATATTCTGATATATTTCAGTAATTGTTTTTCTTTCCGGTGTGAGGCGGGCCCCGTCTGTTTACATTTCTAACCTAACGCTTCCTGTCGGCAGGCTGTTGAAATTGTATGAAACATTTCTTATTTCTGTCTGTATTTATTCACGGTGGTGTTGTTACCAGTATGTATATTTATCTATTACTAAAATTAACAAGGGGAATCTGCTTAGTTTACGCAGCCCCTGCGTGACGGACTTTTTGTGCAGTGTAAGGAGGATATGCCTTGGCCAGAAAAGAGTGGTAACCTGTAGATAGCACGTCCCAATTAGCCATAATTAATAGCCGAATTAGTAGTAAAAAGTGGACGCTAATAAATAATTAATGATCTATTATATTATCTACAACTATTGTTTTACACATTTTTTCTCCGACTAAAATATTGTTGTACAGAGACACTTGAATTTTCAGCAGATTTCCCTTAAGAGTATCAGCTATTGAGGTCGTACTCATTACGTGATTTTTTAAAGGTTTCTTCAAATGTCCATCAATCCTACCCAGGAGATGACGAAAATGAGGTCCATTCAAAATTATATGTGTATATATATTTGTCTGTTAGCGCTCTAGCTGTCATAATTTTTGTTTTATCATTACCGAAATTAATATTTAATCGTTTTATGCAAAAAGAAAGATCAAGTTCGTTAATGGCTGAAATCGGACAAGTGGTAGTAGGGGTAAGATGGGGGTTTTTCGAAAATTTGAAATATCTCCGTTAATATCCGTCGGATCAAACATTTGTCTAGAAACAATTATATTGCAAATTAAATTTACTATAAATATTGTTATATACAATTATTCATAATCTTGAATATTAACCGAGATATTTGCATTTTTATTAAGTGTGTGCGGATAACGGACGAGAAAACATAGGGTATTGTCAGTTTTGGTCGTGAGATTCCGCCGAAACGGCCGTTTCCGTAACTGTTTGGCTCCCGTGAAATTGGTAGAGAGACTCGTGTAAGCTTCTACATTGTGAGATATATGGAAATACGTTCCGTTGACCCCCCCCCCTTCTTTAGTTCTTGGCAACTAAAATTTGAGTGATTGCGATAAAAATTATTCTGATTCATTATAAATTGCTGTACTAGATCAAGTAAATAGTTTGCAATAAAGCTAATATGTTATATTCAGAAATGTTTCAGTAATTATTTTTCTTTCTGCTCAGCTTTGACAGGCCTGTTTGCTAACAATTCAGAAGCCGTTTCCGTCGGAAACTTATTAAAATCTACTGAAAGATTTCTCATTACCGTTTGTATTTATACACGGTGGTGTTAAGTGTTAGCAGTATGGAGATTTCTCCTTTTCAGAAGTCTGTATAACTTCACGTGGGAAATCTGCCTAGTTTACGCAGCCCCGCCGCACACTGGATCGAGTGATAGGGTAAGCCGGACATTCATTAATATCTCCGTTTCTACTGGTCCTAGAATATTGATTCTGGTGTCATTTTAAAGCACATCCAATACTCTATTGAACTACCTCATCAGCAATTTTTTAAGCAATTTTGCCAGATGCGGTGAATGAATTTTAAATGTGTACATACAGATTATGTATCGCTTATTAAGTAGAGAATTGTGATTTGTAGACACATAATATCAACATATGTTCTATAAATTTTTATTTTTTTAATAAATTGAAGTTCACAAACGCAATACTAAAATAGTAAATAAAAATATATATAGAATAAAAATTAAAAAAAAAAAAAAATCTACGTATTTAATGAGAATTTGTAAGCTGGAAGAATATCTAACATTTCTAAATTTCAAATGTTTTTATTTTTTTAATTAGAAGTTCTTTTACTTCCGTAGATATTGTTTCTAAGCGATCGCTATCGTTGTTAAGTGTTGGCCTTCAATGCGATATTAAAGGGTCTGAATTAATTAACAAATTATTCAGGATATCTCTGTTGGTAGCCGTTCTAAAAAAATTAGAAAAAAAAAACACGTATTTAACTATTTCTTCGAACGTGAATGGCGGCGTCAATAGCGTAGAGGAGGCGTTTTACACCGTACGTAGTTGGGAAAGGTCCGCGGGAGGTATAATACGTCTTCCGCACCGAAAGTGTTAACACTAAAAGTAAAATATTTAATGAATAGGCAAGTTTAGGCAAGATCTGACGACGTTGTAAATAAGACAATATACTCCTAAAAGCATGCCAAGTGGTATTTTTTCAAGCAAATACAAGCGATTTGCGAATTCAATTAAATAAAATTATTTTCAGCTGGATGTAAAAAAAAAAAAAATAGAGGATTTTAAAAACCTTTTGTGCCAGTTTTTGATTTGTTATAATACCCTTAATGTGTACTGGAAGCAACAATAATTTATAAAATGAAATAAGAGTTCACGACGAATTTAATAAGCCAAGGCTTTTTTTAACATAGCAATTATAACCAGGCATTATGTAAAAACCATTGCAATAATATGGCTAAAAATCAATCTGCTCAATTGAAAAGGGTTTATGTGGTACTAACAATACAATCAAAATCCCAAATTAAAACTTTTATTTTTTCCCCCATTGTCCAACATTACTGAAGGATCGCTCCAGTGTGCGGCGTGGCGAACTTTTGCGGTTTCAGTCTTCAGCTCATCAGAATGTCACTTCATTCAGAATTACCTCATTCTCAGGACATCTTAAGTCTGACATTTTGATTCCTGTTTAGGGCACTTACGCTGGATATTCCACTGCTTGGGAAATCTGCTTTGTCCACACAGCCCCTGCGTGACGGACTTTTATTTCATTGTTGAATTTATGTGAGAAAGTTTCTTTTCCGGAAGTTGCTGGACATCAGCCAGTTTAGCAACCTTTCCGAAAAGAGTTAACTATCGGATATTCGCAGTTAAATTGATATAATATTTTGACGTGGGAGGCTACTGATAGAATATAATAGCTGTGGGCGGTATTTGCTAAACTCCTTCATAATGAGCTTCGATTTTTAAGTTGTTTACTCTCCAAGGCTGAAACTTGCAAAGTACAAAGTGTTTCGAGGTGATGTTCAATAAAATTTGTTTACTGTTCAACAAGTTGTTTACGTCTCCTACCTTTCTGTTTACATATTTATTGACAAACCTTGTTATTTGTGAGAATACCGACGTATTTCGAATCATCTCATTGAAAAGCATTATTATTATAAAATTTAAAAATTTCACTAAATTACTCTAAGCAATCCAATAATAACATTCTCTAATGAAAAAAGTAAGTCACGCAGGTGCTGCGTAAACTAAGCAGATTTCCCGTGTGAAGTTTTAAAATAGAGAAATCTGCATACTGGTAACACAATACCACCGTGATTAAATACAAACGGCAATGAGAAATATTTTCAGTTAATTAAAATAAATTCCGAACTGAAACGGCTTTTAAATGGTAAGAATAATTTATATTTTAATTACTCAAATTTTAGTAGTCCAAGAACTAAAGAAGGGGGCGGATGAACAGAACGTATTTGCATCTCACAAAGTAACGAAGGTAAGGTAAGGTTAGAAGAAACTTCCACCTGACACGAGTACTGACGGAAATGGCCGACCTAATCCGAACTATACCCGACCACAGACTTCATAAAAATGCAAATATCTCGGTTAATATTCAAGATAGAGAATAAATGTATATAATAATATTTATAGTAAATTTAATTTGCAATATGATTGATTCTGTAAAATTTTCGATCCGACGTATAGTAACGGAGATATTTTGAATTTTCAAAAATCCTCCCCTCTAAACCCCCCCTCCCCTCACACTGGTCCGATTTCAGCTGTTAACGAACTTTATTTTTTTTTTTTTACATAAAACGACTAAATATCGAGTTTGGTACCGAACAAAAAAAAATTGCGACCACTAGAGCGGTAACAGACATATATATATATATATATATATATATATATATATATATATATATCTATATATACAGTTTTGAACGAACTTCATTTTCGTCATCTACTAGGTAGGATCGATGGACATTTGAAGAAAAATTTCGAAAATTCAGTCATGAGTACAACCTTAAGGGAAATCTGCTAAAGAAATGATTACCAAAGGTATTTCATTTAGACTAAGATTATTACTTCACCTATAACGGTAATAAAATATAACTGTAAGCGATTTACTCAGTATTTCTAAGTTGCTTCATCCTTTTTTTTTTTTTTTTTTTATTTATACTTCATCGGTCCCAAAATTGAATTTACAGTTGCATATTCAATTTTCAAGTATCCATTCAAATTAACTTATAAATTAAATTTATTTGAATAAATTGATAAACCTTTTATCCATTAGGCACTAAAGGAAAATTTTATTATGAAAATTACTTATTTAAAAAGAGACATGAGTGCATAAACCACACTTACATATAATTTTTGAACCAACTAGTATTTCCACTTACCTGAAAAAACTGGCTTACAAATTTATTATTTTCTCAAACTGTTAATTAAATTTAATTTTTTTCTTCCCCTACGGATTTGTCTAGTAACAATCTAATAGCATTTGAGGGGATACTGAAATTATAATAAGAGAGAGGTGTGTAATCTAAGCATATTTCCCAAGAACGGGTATATGCCCCGCTAGTCATCTCAACTCTCAATTTGTTTTGTATTTCTCTCTTAGTAAGAAACCAATGGAAACAGTAATTGAAATACAATTTGGATTTAAGCCATTACCATTAATATTTGTTTTTCCATAAAAGTATAAATATGGATTTAGGTAACTATCAAACAAAAGTCCGCCAAGCAGGGGCTGCGTTAGCTATACATATATTTCAAAATATATAAAAAAATGTGTAAAATTTTTACACAGCTAACATTTACAAATGTATAAAATAAATAGAGTGGACAAAACGAAATATAAATAGTTACTATATTTACAGCATAAGGAAAAAAAACAAAATAAAAATAAAACAAACAAAAAAAACTAAAAGAAAAAACTATAAATAGTTAAACTGGAAGAAGGCAAAACTTATATTCGACAGTGTTTGCTATATATAACTTTCATAATTGTAGATAATAGCTTTTATATTTCATTAAATTATCCATTATTTCTTAAATACTTAAAAACATCATCTATAAATTGGCTACTGTCGGCCAGTAGTTTCTGGGCCATGGCTACGTTTTCACTTGTGTTGCAGTCAGTTAGAGCGGTAACAGACAAATATACAAAAACACACACACACATATGTATATATATATATATATATATATATATATATACAGTTTTGAACGGATCTCATTTTCGTTATCTACTAGGCAGGATCGATGGACAATTGAAGAAAAATGTCGAAAATCACGTCTTGAGTAGCAGTTGAAGGAAATGTAGTTGAAGTAATGTACTGGTTGATTTCGCCGATATGACGCCGAAGGTAGATATATGCTTTGTGGACAAGGCTCATGCAGTGGTTGAGTAGAATACAGCTGATATCAAATCATTGCATTCTAGGTCAGATCACTATCTTAGTGCTCAGCTCTTCAGGCTAAATACATTCAAGCTATAAGCCACTCTAGTCTCGGACCAACGATTTATTTTTTTAGCAGATTTCTCTTAAAGGAAATCAGCTATTGAGGTACTCATGACTCAATTTTCTTCAAATGTCCATCGATCCTACCTACAAGATGACGAAAATGAGGTCTGTTCAAACTTGTATATGTATGTATATATTGTCTGTTACCTCTCTAGTGGCCACAATGTTTGTTTGATCTTTACTAAACTTCGTGTTTAATGGTTTTATGTAAAAAAAAAAAATAAATTAAAAAAAATGTTCGTTAACGTCTGAAATAGGACTAGGGAGAGAGAGGGGTTTAGAGGGGGAGCATATTGAAGACTACAAATATCTCCGTTACTATAAGTCTGATAGAAAAGGTGAATAGAATTAAAATTATTGAAAATTATATGTACTATAATTAATAATATAACTATAATTAATACTATAACTATAATGTTGCGGAACTATTCGCAATTCAATTCGCTTTATATCACTGCATTTGCAAACACTCGACTCAAGAAAAATTCCTGATTTGCACTGACTCGTTGAGTGCCCTATTGAGTATCAAAGATGTATTCACAAACAACCCAATAGTACAAAAAATACATAATCAAATACAAATTCTCTTGAAAGTTAAAAAGGGTCGTCTACTTGATGTGGATTCCAAGCCACGTGGGAATAGATGGAAATGAAAAAGCAGATTTAGCAGCCAGAGAAGCCCATCAACTCGACTCCATCACCCCAACAACAATTACATCTGCAGAACTCTATCGACCACTCAAAGAAGAAATTAATAAAAGCTGGCAACACATGTGGAACGAAACCCAGAACAATAGACTGAAAACTATTAAAACCTCCAACCGTCCATGGAATTATTCGACAAGAGACAACAGAAGAGATCAAGTTGTATTAGGAAGACTCCGAATAGGGCACACAAGATTTACAGGTGGCTCATCTTATGACAAAAGATCAACCCGCCATTTGTGAGAAGTGGAACGCAGACTTGACTATCTACCACATATTAAAGGAATGCCATAAGTATACAGATATTAAAAACAAATGCAATATTTCCAATAGTATAGAAGTGGCCCTTGAAGATGACCCCAAAAAACTCGATAAATTGTTTAATAATGTAAAAAATACGAGTTTATTCAAAGAAATTTAAACTACAATTTCTTGTATCCTCGTTTATATTGTTAAAATGGCGATATGGATGAGGATGCCAAAATGTGAATTGCAGGGCGATGATGACCTGGTAGTTAATCGCACTAAACCCTACGAAACAAACAACAATATGTACTATAAATATTGTTATATACATTTATTCACTATCTTGAATATTAACGGAGATATTTGAATTTTTCAGCATTCCGCAAACGACGACTTCTAATCATGTTACATAAACAATACTCTGTTATATAATATACCACATTATTCCAAGAGTAAATCCCAAATATTGTTTTCCAGAGACTGCAATCATACAAGATACATGCAAATATGTTCTCGGGACTCCTCCCCCGTCTTAAATACTTTGATTACAAAAATTTGATTCAGTAAGATAAAAATTATTCTGATTCGTTATAAATTACTGTACTAGATATAGTACATAGTTTTAACTAAAACTAATATGTTATATTCTGATATGTTTCGGTTATTGATTTTCTTTCCGCTGAGCCGATGGCAGACCTGTTTGTTGACATTTGAGACGCTTCCCGCCGGCAGGGGAAGATTTCTTATTACCGTTTCTATTTATTCACTTAATATTCACGGTGGTGTTGTGTTAGGAGTGTGTAGGAGGTTTATCTATTACTAAACTTCACGAGGGAAATCTGCTTAGTTTACGCAGCTCCTGCGAGACAGACTTTTTATTTATGTCATGTGATTGATGATGTATCTACACAGTCAGCAACACACCATCACTAAGCAGACACATTTTAACCCCTTCAGACCCAACTCAAATATTTTGACATAAAAAAATGTTTTTATGTTCTACATGTTTACAGAAACATGTGAAAAATAGAGAAAAAATCCTAAGTTCCTAATTGTAATTTTATTGACAATTTTAAATTGTGTCCAATATATTGGACATCGGGTCTCAACAGACATATTTTTTTACAAATTATTCTACTGATAAGGAATTGGATAAATAAATAAAATACACTTTAGTAATATTTTTTAAATTCATAATAAACAAAATTTACATCATAGAAAGTTACAAATAATAAATATTGAACAAAATTTAACTTTGAAAGAATGTAAAACAATTCCTTTCTTTTGTAATGCACAAGTGGCATTTGCATTTGCATTTAACGCAATAAAATTTAGTTTTTTTTTTGTGCGATTTTGCATCTACTTGCATCTTTTTTATCATCAATATCTGGAAAATGTTCAAATCCATCATTCCTAACATCAGAATTTGGTCTCACTTCAGCTCTTGCTTTCTTTGCAAGGGGTTCTTCACTACTGGATTCTTCAAGACTAGGTCTTCCTCTTTTTTTTTCTTTCTATTTCTGAGGTAAAACTTTCAGCAATTTGCATTTTAAAATTTAAAAGATCTAAAATATTGTTTCCCTTTATGCCTTTTAAATTACAATTCTTTTGGTACTCTAACCAACTGTTCGCAATTGCTAGGTCAGTAGCATGTGCAATCAGTCGTAAGGTCCACTTTTTGGAGTGAAATGCAACACTTGAGACCCGATGTCCAATATGTTGGACATCCATATTTATTAGAAAATACAATAACCAGGGAAAAAAATTTTTTTTTCTTAATAAGCAAGACTTCCAGAGGCTTCCGACTACTTAAAAATATTTTTTCACTTATATACATGCAAAATTAAAACTTTGAGATGTTTAGTTACTCATGGTTTTAATAGGTGAAACAGCAATATCAAAAATTGGATGTTCAAATCGCTAGAAATGCCACTTCAACAGGTATAAACAGGAAAAAAAAGCTTCACAATTGAAAGGTTAATACCTAAAATCATTATTAAAATTGATTTTTCTGCCAAAGAAGATCAATCCATGGAGATATAGCATTGAAATAGGCATGTCCAATATATTGGACAGTGGGTCTGAAGGGTTAAACCTTTAATAAAGTGTCTTCCTTCTTCAAAGCACATACACTATTGTACTGAGGACTAAGGGTCCTCCAACAGAGGCAGGTGACGCAAACAGTATCATCCATTATTTATTTCTTCTTCATCAGAGGCCTTCAGTCGAGTCACAATCTATGATTTTCTTCACTGGACTACCTCCGAAACAAAATTGGGTAAAAACTGTCCTGCAGTTTCGAGTTTGGCTCTTAGCACTTTCAAAAACTTTCATCAACAGTTATGAAAAAAAAACTATGAATAACACTAATAATTTCGGACACAATTCGAAAAGCATTTTAATTATAAAAATTAAAAATTTTACTAAATTACTTTATGCAATCCAATAATTACATTCTCTAATGAAAAAAATGATTACAAAAGGTATTTCATATAGACTAAGATTATTACATCACCAACAACGGTCATAAAATATAATAGTTAACAATTTACTCAGTATTTCAAAGTTACTTGATACTTTTTTATTTTTTTTTCTTCATTCGTCTGAAAATTGAATTTACATTTACGTATTCAATTTTGAAATATCCTTTCAAATCAACTTATAAATTCAATGCATTTAAATAAATTGATAAAACTTTTAATCATGATCCAGTAAAGGAAAATTTGATTTAGAAAATTTCTTAAATAAAAAGAAACATGAGTACATAAACCATACTTACATATAAATTTTGAAACAACTGGTATTTCCACTTACCTGAAACAAACAAAATATAGATAAGTTATTGGGTTCAATAAAGTTAATTGTTTTGATTGAATACCACATTATAATTCTGGTTTTATCAGATTTCCCCTAAGGGAAACCAGCTATTGAGGTCGTACTCATGACTGAATTTTTCTTCAAATGTATATGTATTTGTCTGTTACCGCTCTAACGGTCGCAATTTTTGTTTCATCGTTACCAAACTCGATATTTAGCCGTTTTATGTAAAAAGAAAGATCATGTTCGTTAAGGGCTGGAAGGGGGACCAGTGGGAGGGGGGTTTAGAGAGGAGGATTTTCGAAAATTCGAAATCATATTGCAAATTAAATATACTATTGTCATGCACATTTATTCTCCATCTTGAATATTAACCGAGATATTTGCATTTTTATTAAATCTAGGTGGATAACGGATGAGAGTGAGTTTCCCGCCGAAAGTTAGGTTGGCCGTTTCCTTAACTGTTTGGCTCCCGTAAAATTTCTCTATTGCAAAACTTCACGTGGGAAATCTACTTAGTTCACGTAGCCCCTGCGTGACGGACTTTTACAGTTAGAAATACAAATATCATAAAATCATGCAAACGTTTATATATATATATATATATATATATATATATATATATATATATATACTATTCAACTGTATATATATATATATATATATATATATATATATATATATATATATATATATATATACTATTCAGCTGTAGACTACTGACACAACAAAGGCAAACATTCCAGACTGAAGTTTAAATATAATTAGGAAAATGGCCTGTTGAGGAATAAAAATTATTTTACGTGTAATTAGGCACTAAATAAATTTGCTGAAGAAATTTTAAATTACTGAGAAACTTGAGAACTTATTATGGATAAGATATATTTTGAGTTATTCATTTTCTTTAATTTACTTGTTTGTTCTATTTTTTTTCTTAATAGTTGTTAAAATATTAGCAGATTTCCCTTACGGGAAATCAGCTATTGAGGTCGTCTCATGACGCGAGTTTCGAAAACTTTCTTCAAATGTCCATCGATCCTACCCAGGAGATGACGAAAATGAGGTCCGTTCAAAATTATATATATATTTGTCTGTTAACGCTCTAGCGGTCGCAATTTTTGTTTGATCGTTACCAAACTCGATATTTAATCGTTTTATGTAAAAAAAAAGATCAAGTTCGTTAATGGCTGAAATCGGACCAGTGGGAGGGGGGGATTTAGAGGGGAGGATTTTTGAAAATTCGAAATATCTCATTTATTATGCGTCGGATCGAAAAATCGAATGAAACCAATCTTATTGAAAATTAAATTTACTATAAATATTGTTCTATACATTTATTCTCTATCTTGAATATTAACCGAGATATTTGCATTTGTATTCTGTGTATGATCGGCAGGGGTCGGCTGTGTTCGGGACGTTCCGCCGAGAGCTCTGGCGGCCGTTTCCATAACTACTCGTCTCTCTTGAATAGGTTTAGAGATACCTTACTACAACAGTTATTATTGGGCAGATTTATCTACTGTATAACTTCACGTGGGAAATCTGCTAAGTTTACGCAGCCCCTGCGTGACGGACTTTAATATTGTTTTATTTTAAAAAGTTTTAAATACTTAACAAATTAAATATAACTTCACGTGGGAAATCTGCTTAGTTTACGCAGCCCCTGCAAGAGGGACTTTTTGCTATTTGTCAGAGGATCACGGATAGAGAAAAATAGGAGAGGTGCAACATAGTCGAGGAGGACGGAGGACTGAAATCGAACCAGCGGGAGAAGGTTTTGGAGGGGAATTTCGAAAATTTGAATTACCTCCATTATTATAGGTCGGGCCGGTGTACAGAACCAATCTCATTACAAATTAAAATATCTTTAATTCTTGTTATATACGTATTTTCTCAATCATGAATATAAACCAAGATATTTGGATTTTTTAGTTTTCATCCTTACATATTCACCCACTCATGTCATATAAACAATAAGCTGTTATATCATGAACCACTTTTTTTCTATGCTTAAATACCAAATGTGGTTATCAAGATACCTTTATTATTCAAGACACATGCGAATTCGTTGCTTGATAACTTCATCGATTATGATTTTATGAATTCGAAAACGTTCATTGTTGTCTATACTATACTTGATATTTAGTATTTTCTATCAATACTAAAGATAATAATTTATATTGGCAGAAATCGGACCTGGAATAGTGGGGGGGGGGTTAGGCGGAGAGGGGGAATACGATAATTCAATATATCTCTCATATTAGTGAATGAGTAGGAATAATGTTTTGAACGGACCTCATTTTCACGGCCATCTCCTGGGAAGGACCGATGGACATTTGAAGAAATGTTTCTAAAATACCATAGTGTGTGTGTGTGTGTGTGACTGTGTGTGTGTGTGTGTATGAATATTCTCTCACTCGAGTGTGTATCAGGGAGGTACAGAGTTTTATGTAAATAGTCACATGTAGCAGCTTATATTTTATCTAAACCTTAATTATTTTAGAATTTCTTTTATCCATTTTATAAACCAATTTTATTATAATTATTGATTTATTTAATATTTAAATATTTTATTAGTGATTTCCCTATTATCCAATGTAACCCAATAGTTTCGATTTTCAGTTTTGTACCAAGCTTTGAATTTTGTTTTTGATTGTTACCCTGTTTATTTATTTCGTTCTATGGTGTGTTCTATTTTTGATTTCCATTCTAGGTTTTTGAGTTTCATTTTGTTTTTTGAGTTCCAGTTCCGTTTTTGTGCTTCATTCAGTTTTTGTTATTAATTTCGTCTTTTGTGTTCTATTTTTTCCAGTTTCTGTTTTGTGTTGCGTTTCTATTTCTTTCCCATTTCTGTTTTGATTTCAACTCTGTTTTTCGTGTTCTCTCTCTGTTTTGTAATCCTTTTATGTTTTGTGTTCCATTTCTGGTTGGTTTTCCTTTTGTGCTTTGTGTTACATTTCTGTTTTGTTTAATTTTGTTAATTTTTTTTTTGTATTGTCTTGTTTTCATTTGAGTTTTTTTTTTATTTTTAAATCATGAAGCTGCTCTAAACAAAGAGCAACATCGCCAAAGATGCGAAGTTCCAATAAATAAATAAATAAATAAAATACCATAATGAGTATAATCTCAATAGCTCATTTCCACTAATTGCAATCTCCTAATATGGTTTAACAGGTGCCTAAGTCTGTCATAAGTCAGAGCTGCGATATTTTGGTGTAATTCTAACTACCTCGAATATCATTTGAGAGAAACAGACCTTTTGAAACGCTGAGACATTGGCCCAGCGGTTAAGAGATGAATATGTATTGGGCCGCTTGTTAGCTTTCATTTTTTGAAATTGGCATTCAAAGTGCGCGGCTCTCTTTTATGAAGAGTTGTTGGCCATTAATTTCTCTTTGTGAGTCGGCTAATAGTCGGCTTTCTTCTGGGGGCTTTCTCAGACAGGGCACGTAGTCTCGTCACAAAGGGAATACTCGCTACAACCTCTTTCTTCACAAATAGTTATTTAGACGCTTTCGGCCACTCCTGAAAAACCCAAACAAAACGCCGGGCTGGAAAAACTGGGCTTTCAAAGGAGCACACCCCCCCCCTTCCTCTCGGAAGAAATATTCTTCTGATTAAAATTGTCTTAAAGCATTGGTCTAGGAAAAGTCAACCATTCTGGTGGCGCGCGGACTAAGAAATAAAGGTCAGTGTTATTTCTGAAGGTGTTGACAGTGGCGAATCTGGTTATCAAGAACCTAATTTTGTTGATCCTTACAATAAAAATCATAATAAACAATTTGTTTTTCCACATAAAACAAAATTATCAAAAACAATTTGAATTTATAATTAAATTCTTTTTTAATGTAATTTCTTTATTTTTATTTTTAAATATGTCCTGCCATATATATATATATATGTCTTTTACCGCTCTAGCAGCCGCAATTCTTATTTGATCATAGCCAAACTCGATATATAAGCGTTTCATGTTAAACTAAAGATCGAGTTCGTTTATTTCTTTAATCGAACCAGAGGGAGGGGGGGGTTCAGAGGGGAGGAATTTCGAAAATTTCTACTATTTCCGTTATTATGCGTCGGATTGAAGAAGTGTATAGAAACAATCTTGTTGCAAATGTAATGTTTTATAAATGTTGTGTGCATTCATTCACTGTCTTGATTATTAACTGAGATACGTGCATTTTATAGTTTTCGTCCTTCAGTAAACCCCCCCCCCCCCCTCCTACTCTTGTCATATTAACCACAAGCTGAAGCACATTATTTGAATAATAACTACCAAATATTTTTCTCGTTGTACTATACTTTTTGAGATAAATAAAAATACGTGGCACACGTGGGAAATCTGCTTTGTTTACGCAGTCCCTGCGTGACAGACTTTTGTTTATTTCATAGAGTAAGCGACTAATACGTAGTTCCTGGTTATAATTCCGAATTATTATTATTATTATTATTTATTAACGTCCACTTTTAGCGACTTAGGCTAATCGGGACTGGTTATCTACAGGTTACCACCCTTTTCTAGCCAAGGTGGGATTTTAGGACGTTATTTAATGAATTTCGTAATTAAATAATATCCTTTGCCCAGGCAAGAATCGAACTCGACACTCTAGGTTTACCATGTGAGATAATTCCCAATTATTAGTGAGAAGAGATTTCAGTTGTGTTTTGCCATGACGTGGGAAGTCTGCATTGCTCACGCAGCCCTTGCGTCACTATGTTATCTCCTTCGTAGGGTCGATGGTTGTGGACAATGTACAGCTCTCATGCCGCATTTTTTCCGATTCAGTTCCTTTGAACCGATCTTTCAAAAACAGTGAAATTATACCACTTCCTTGGAAATCGTAAGGGCCTAAATACGATGAAGGTTTTAAACGGAACATGCATACGAGCTTCAAAATTGAAAATAAGTAGTTAATGGAGACATTTATTTGAGTATATTTTAGTTCAAGAGTAAAAATGTCCGACGTTCATTTTTTATTGGCCTGTTTCAGCTCTTTAATGGCTGAACAAAGTCCAATTCATCATTTGAATGTGTTTCTTTAGTATTTTCGTTTATAAAAATGGCACCTATTTCTTATTTTATCTCCATTTTTACTTTCCTTTTATTATACTTTAGGCTCTGCATTTCTACTAATTTAAACACCATCAACTTAGAAGTACAACTTCCATAGATAAACTCTATTTACAGAAGTGTGAGGGAGGCATATTGTCATGGAAGCACAGATGGAAAAAGGCCGTTACGCAAGGCCTGCGTAAAATAAGCAGATTTCCCACATGTTATTATAACACACATGTGGTCTCATCATATAACATATTCCGTGTTTCTGTGTAAGAAAACCATGATTTTATGTATAATGTAATCTTGTATCACCAAAATGTTATGTATAATTTAATGGTGCATCACCACAATGTTATATATAATGTAATGGTGTATCACCAAGATGTTATATATAATGTAATGGTGTATCACCATAATGTTGTATATAATGTAATGGTGTATCACTATAATGTTGTATATAATGTAATGGTGTATCACCATAATGTTGTATATAATGTAATGGTGTATCACCATAATGTTGTATATAATGTAATGGTGTATCACCACAATGTTATATATAATGTAATGGTGCATCACCACAATGTTGTATATAATGTAATGGTGTATCACCACAATGTTGTATATAATGTAATGGTGTATCACCACAATGTTATATATAATGTAATGGTGTATCACCACAATGTTATATATAATGTAATGGTGTATCGCCACAATGATGTATATAATGTAAAGTTGTATAACCACAATGTTATATATAATGTACTGGTGCATCACCAAAATGTTGTATATAATGTAATGGTGTATCACCATAATGTTGTATATAATGTAATGGTGTATCACCACAATGTTATATATAATGTAATGGTGTATCACCAAGATGTTATATATAATGTAAAGGTGTATAACCACACTGTTATGTATAATGTAATGGTGTATCACCATAATGTTGTATATAATGTAAAGGTGTATAACCACAATGTTATATATAATGTAATGGTGCATCACCACACTGTTATGTATAATGTAATGGTGCATCACCACAATGTTATATATAATGTAATGGTGTATCGCCACAATGTTATATATAATGTAATGGTGTATCACCACAATGTTGTATATAATGTAATGGTGTATCACCACAATGTTGTATATAATGTAATGGTGTATCACCACAATGTTATATATAATGTAATGGTGTATCGCCACAATGTTATATATAATGTAATGGTGTATCACCACAATGTTGTATATAATGTAATGGTGTATCACCACAATGTTATATATAATGTAATGGTGTATCGCCACAATGTTGTATATAATGTAAAGGTGTATAATCACAATGTTATGTATAATTTAATGGTGTATCACCATAATGTTGTATATAATGTAATGGTGTATCACCATAATGTTGTATATAATGTAATGGTGTATCACCACAATGTTATATATAATGTAATGGTGTATCACCATAATGTTGTATATAATGTAATGGTGTATCACCATAATGTTGTATATAATGTAATGGTGTATCACCACAATGTTATATATAATGTAATGGTGTATCACCAAGATGTTATATATAATGTAAAGGTGTATAACCACAATGATATGTATAATTTAATGGTGTATCACCATAATGTTGTATATAATGTAATGGTGTATCACCATAATGTTGTATATAATGTAATGTGTATATATAATGTTATATATAATGTAAAGGTGTATAACCACAATGATATGTATAATTTAATGGTGTATCACCATAATGTTGTATATAATGTAAAGGTGTATAACCACAATGTTATGTATAATTTAATGGTGCATCACCACAATGTTATATACAATGTAATGGTGTATCGCCACAATGTTATATATAATGTAATGGTGTATCACCACAATGTTGTATATAATGTAATGGTGTATCACCACAATGTTATATATAATGTAATGGTGTATCGCCACAATGTTGTATATAATGTAAAGGTGTATCACCACAATGTTATATATAATGTAATGGTGTATCGCCACAATGTTATATATAATGTAAAGGTTTATAACCACAATGTTATGTATAATGTAATGGTGTATCACCATAATGTTGTATATAATGTAAAGGTGTATAACCACAATGTTATATATAATGTAATGGTGCATCACCACACTGTTATGTATAATGTAATGGTGCATCACCACAATGTTATATATAATGTAATGGTGTATCGCCACAATGTTATATATAATGTAATGGTGTATCACCACAATGTTGTATATAATGTAATGGTGTATAACCACAATGTTATGTATAATTTAATGGTGCATCACCACAATGTTATATACAATGTAATGGTGCATCACCACAATGTTATATATAATGTAATGGTGCATCACCATAATGTTGTATATAATGTAATGGTGTATCACCATAATGTTGTATATAATGTAATGGTGTATCACCACAATGTTATATATAATGTAATGGTGTATCACCAAGATGTTATATATAATGTAAAGGTGTATAACCACAATGATATGTATAATTTAATGGTGTATCACCATAATGTTGTATATAATGTAAAGGTGTATAACCACAATGTTATGTATAATGTAATGGTGTATCACCACAATGTTATATATAATGTAATTATAATAATGTAATGGTGTATCACCACAATGTTATATAATATGTAATGGTGTATCACCACAATGTTATATATAATGTAATGGTGTATCACAATGTTATATATAATGTAATGGTGTATCACCACAATGTTATATATAATGTAATGGTGTATCACCACAATGTTATATATTAATGGTTATCACCACAATGTTAAATGTAATGTATCACCACAATGTTCTATATAATGTAATCTTGTATCACCACAATGTTATGTATAATTTAATGGTGCATCACCACAATGTTATATACAATGTAATGGTGCATCACCACAATGTTATATATAATGTAATGGTGCATCACCATAATGTTGTATATAATGTAATGGTGTATCACCACAATGTTATATATAATGTAATGGTGTATCACCACAATGTTATATATAATGTAATGGTGTATCACCACAATGTTATATATAATGTAATGGTGTATCACCATAATGTAGTATATAATGTAATGGTGTATCACCACAATGTTTTATAATGTAATGGTGTATCACCACAATGTTATATATAATGTAATGGTGTATCACCACAATGTTATATAATGTAATGGTGTATCACCACAATGTTATATATAAATGTAATGGTGTATCACCATAATGTTATATATAATGTAATGGTGTATCACCATAATGTTCTAGGTTGATCAATATAATTAATGGTATATCACCATAATGGTACATATCACGTAATAGTGTATCATCATAATGTTGTATATTGAATAATGGGATTTATAGTGAAATGGTGCATACACTATAATGTTGCAGATATTATGTAATAAAATACCAGCTATAATATAATTGTGAAATCTATATATATATATATATATATATATATATATACACATTGTAACCTCTGTCTGTACAATGATTTTTTTCGCGAATTTTCACGATAACTTTTCGTTTCACATGTCATAGACAACATAACTGCATTTTATTTCTTTCGTGTGCGTTTGTTTATTTGTTTGTTTGTTTGTTACCTTTTCACGCATTAACGGCTGAATCGAATTTTATGAAACTTGGTATGTATATTACTACTTGCCCAACATAGACTTTAGGCTATATTAATATCCTCTGAGACGAGCAGGAGTGGGGGTTATAAGGGAGGCCTGAAAATAAAAATAGTGATATTTCATTTCCTATTGGTTTTTCGGCAAATTTGAACATAACAAAAGCTATACCAACATTTCTAGGGACGGGCAGAAGTGGGGGTTCTAAGGGAGGGCTAAATTTAAAAATAGCGGTATTTCGCCTGAAATAAAAATTCGCGATACTTCATTGTGTATTTGTTTTTCGACAAACGTGCACATAACAAAAATGGTTTACTTTTTTATTTAGAGTAACTTTTGTTGTTTTATACATTTTTTCGGGAACAATGTATGAAGCGTGAAATTAGCGTAGAAATATTGATAACTCAACACCTCTTTCCAATATGAACTACCAGGTACCTCACCTGGAAAAATTAATTCAAATCTATGTTAATATTTTGTCCTTAATAATTCAAATCTATGTTTAATGCACAGGAGACGGGAAATATGACAATATGGAGGACAGTGAAGTCTTTTCCTCGAATTTTATTATTAACAAATCCACAGTAACGGGTATAGACCCTAAACACTGGGGCGGATAAATGTCAAAATGTTGTGCAAAGTAAAGCCTTGCTAATAAAATACCTTCACCATTCAGCCTCAAATGAATTCCCGAGTGAGGCCGGGTATCTGAGCTAGTATAATATAAAATTATGGAATATTTTAAAGAAAATATAATGTGTCGTGCTCAATTATAATTGAAGGGTTTGCTGCAAAAAGGAGGTAGCTCCATCCCATAGCTGTTGGGAGTTATAAACACTTTCATGTGCCCAAAAAAAAACTCTTTTATTTGGCCCCAAAAGGATGTATCTTTCAATCGTTATGATGTTATTTTCGTTATAATGATGTTAGTTTCGTATTTTATGTTATTTGTTATAATGATGTTATTTTCTGTTTGTAAAACCAATAATTTTGCTGTACTTTATTTTCAGTTTTCTTTGAATAAAAAATACATAATAATAGTACATTCTATTTATTTTTACACCTTTTTCCAAGACATACCCACCTACCACCTTTTTGAATGAAAATACTGTTCTAATATGTAAACACCATAATTGAAAGTAAGCAACAACAATATTTTTACATAACTTAAAATTTGAATTTTTAAAACGTTTTTTTTTGGTTTCCCAAAAACTGGAAAAATTGGAGCTACCTCCTTTTTGCAGCTAACCCTTCAATTGTTGTCCATTATTGTTTGTAAGTTATTCTGTTGTGAAATTTTTGTACTCTACTTGCATTTTTTCGCATTTTAAATTATTTGTTAATCAGCCAAGTCCGCCGTGTCGTAATAGTTAAATATAAAATAATATAGAAAACTATGCAACAACTCAATACGGTTCTGAAAACGCCATTACGCACTAAAATGAAAAAAAAAACAGTATACACAACAATCACAAATAAAAGAAAGCAAACAATAAAACTAAAACATAACGTACTAAAAGTATAATTCAAACAATATAACGGGATAAAATAATGAAATAATAAAAAAGAAAAGTATACAAAACAGAAATAGGGGTTTGTCAAAGTGCATTTAAAAAAAGAAGAGGATCCCATAAGGTTTTGAGATGCAGTGTAGAAGCTACTAATATTGATCTGCGAGGTACGCCTGCGTTAAAATGAATACATCTCCAGGCTGCCCCAACTCACGGTGCCCCTAACCCGGCATTACACTTTTATATTCCATTTCACACAAAATCATCCCCAAAAGGTTCTTTTTTTAGCAGGTTTTCCTAACGGGAAATTGACTATTGAGAAATTTTCTGGAATGTCATCATAGGAGATGACGAAAACGAGCTCCCTTCAAACTTTTATGAGTGTTACACTCTAGTGGTCACAATTTTTGTTTAATCGTTACCAGACTTTATATATATAAGCGTTTTATGTAAAAACAAAAATCAAGTTCCTTAAGGGCTCAGAGGGGGAGGATTTTCGAAATATCTCCGTTACTATACGTCGGATCGAAAAATTGTACAGAATCAATCTTATTGCAAATTAAATTTACTATAAATATTGTTATATACATTTATTCTCTATCTTGAATAGTAACCGAAATATTTGCATTTTTATTAAATCTGGGCGGCTAACGGACGAGTGACTTTCCCGCCAAAAGCTAGTTCGGCGACTTTCTTAACTGCTCGGCTCTCGTGTAATTTCGCTATTGTAAAACTTCACGTGGGAAATCTGCTTAGTTTACGCAGCCCCTGCGTGACGGACTTTTTTCACTACCTTGATTATAAACCGATAACTTTTTTCATTTTTTACTTTTTGGTCTTCAGCAAACCCCCACTCTACTTATTATTCGAAGCCTAAATACCAAATATGGTACTCATTGAACTATTATGTTACGAGGTAAATGAAAATAGGTGGCGCAGGTGGGAAATCTGCTCAGTGAACGCAGCCCCCGCGTGTCGGACTTTTCCACCCCCGCGGTTTATCCGAAGGAAGCCGGCCGAGATCTGAGAAGCGATGACTGCCTGACTAAAGTTAGATCTCCAGAAGCACTATCTAGGCCATCCGCCCTCCCATAGGCTCAATATAGAACCTAGAACCTCACTGCCAACTACTATCTCTCGCCGTATCCAGGCTAAATGCACTAGTTACCCCCCTCACTCATGTTACAGTACTCCCAGCGACAGACTTCCTAGTCCGGAGGTCGAGATATGCCAAATAGCAACCAACCTGTCAATCCATAAATACCTTTAGGGCTGTCTCCAGATCACTTTTAACTAGGCTTCTTAGAGAACAGCACTAAATCATTCCATAGCAGCTAATAAAGCTTTCAAACGCGCCGGAATATGAAACACCAACTCTGAAGGACTCACTGCAACTAAATAACTAAGGAGACAAATCGAGAGCATTTGAACAAGATCCAATGTTCTTCCAGAGAATCAGAATCGAGAGTTTTGGAACAAGATCCAGTGTATGGCCAGGGAATCAGAATCGTGAGCCTTGGGACAAGATCCAATGTTCTTCCAGAGAATCAGAATCGATAGTCTTGGAACAAGATCCAGTGTATGTCCAGGGAACCATAACCGTGAGCCTTGGGACAAGATCCAATGTTCTTCCAGAGAACCAGAATCGTGAGCCTTGGGACAAGATCCAATGTTCTTCCAGAGAATCAGAATCGACAGTCTTGGAACAAGATCCAGTCTATGTCCAGCTGACCAGAAGCGTGAGCCTTGGGACAAGATCCAATGTTCTTCCAGAGAATCAGAATCGATAGTCTTGGAACAAGATCCAATGTTCTTCCAGAGAATCAGAGTCGATAGTCTTGGAACAAGATCCAGTGTATGTCCAGGGAATCAGAATCGTGAGCCTTGAGACAAGATCCAGTGTACGTCCAGGGAATCAGAATCGTGAGCCTTGGAACAAGATCCATGGCACGCCGAGAAAATCACAATCGCGAGCCTTGGATGAAGATACAATGTACGTTCTGGTAATCACAATCCCGAGCCTTTGGAACAAGATTCATGGTACGCCGAGAAAATCACAATCGCGAGCCTTGGATGAAGATACAATGTACGTTCTGGTAATCTCAATCCCGAGCCTTTGGAACAAGATCCATGGTACGCCGAGAAAATCACAATCGCGAGCCTTTGGAACAAGATTCATGGTACGGCGAGAAAATCACAATCGCGAGCATTAGAACAATTTCCAATGTACGACCAGAGAATCAGAAGTGATAGTCAATGGATCATGATCCAATGTACGTCCAGACAATACAATCGCGAGCCATGGGTCAAAATCCCATGTACGTCCAGAGAATCAACATCAAGACCAGTGGAATACGATCCAATATAAGTTCAGTGAATCAGAATTGATATCTTTGAAATAAGATCTAATGTCGTTCCAGAGAATCAGAATCAATACCCCTGGAACCAGATCCAATGTGCGTCCAAAAGATCAGGGTCGAGAGCCATTTAACAAAATTCAATGTTTATCAAGAGAATCAAAATCAATAGCATTGGGAACAGATTAAATTTTCGTCCAGAGAATCAGAGTCGAGGGATTTGGGACAAATTCCAATGCACATCCAGGGGATGAAAATTGTTCGCATTTGAACCAGATCCAATGTACGTCGAGAGAATCAGAATTGGTATCTTTGGAAAGAGGTCTACTGTGACTCCTGAGAATCAGAATTGGTATCTTTGGAAAGAGGTCTACTGTGACTCCTGAGAATCAGAATTAGTATCTTTGGAAAGAGGTCTACTGTGACTCCTGAGAATCAGAATTGGTATCTTTGAAAAGAGGTCTACTGTGACTCCTGAGAATCAGAATTGGTATCTTTGGAAAGACGTCTACTGTGACTCCTGAGAATCAGAATTGGTATCTTTGGAAAGACGTCTACTGTGACTCCTGAGAATCAGAATTGGTATCTTTGGAAAGAGGTCTACTGTGACTCCTGAGAATCAGAATTGGTATCTTTGGAAAGAGGTCTACCGTGACTCCTGAGAATCAGAATTGGTATCTTTGGAAAGAGGTCTACTGTGACTCCTGAGAATCAGAATTGGTATCTTTGGAAAGAGGTCTACTGTGACTCCTGAGAATCAGAATTGGTATCTTTGGAAAGAGGTCTACTGTGACTCCTGAGAATCAGAATTGGTATCTTTGGAAAGAGGTCTACTGTGACTCCTGAGAATCAGAATTGGTATCTTTGGAAAGAGGTCTACTGTGACTCCTGAGAATCAGAATTGGTATCTTTGGAAAGAGGTCTACCGTGACTCCTGAGAATCAGAATTGGTATCTTTTGGAAAGAGGTCTACTGTGACTCCTGAGAATCAGAATTGGTATCTTTGGAAAGAGGTCTACTGTGACTCCTGAGAATCAGAATTGGTATCTTGGAAAGACGTCTACTGTGACTCCTGAGAATCAGAATTGGTATCTTTGGAAAGAGGTCTACTGTGACTCCTGAGAATCAGAATTGGTATCTTTGGAAAGAGGTCTACTGTGACTCCTGAGAATCAGAATTGGTATCTTTGGAAAGAGGTCTACTGTGACTCCTGAGAATCAGAATTGGTATCTTTGGAAAGAGGTCTACTGTGACTCCTGAGAATCAGAATTGGTATCTTTGGAAAGAGGTCTACTGTGACTCCTGAGAATCAGAATTGGTATATTTGAAAAGAGGTCTACCGTGACTCCTGAGAATCAGAATTGGTATCTTTGGAAAGAGGTCTACTGTGACTCCTGAGAATCAGAATTGGTATCTTTGGAAAGAGGTCTACTGTGACTCCTGAGAATCAGAATTGGTATCTTTGGAAAGAGGTCTACTTTGACTCCTGAGAATCAGAATCTATACTCCTGGAACAAGACTCAATGTACGTCCAAGATTCTGGATATTTGGAATTTCCTAATATCCCCCACTCTATTCCTCGTCCGATTTCAGCCAATAAAAAGGTCTTTACTTCATCACATATAGTATTTGCATCTATTTCACCAAGTAAGAGTTCAATGAAAGCAATTGTTGGTATATAACCGTGGAATGAAGTGGCCAGGGAGAACAGATTATTGTTAGTATGACATGAAAAGAGTGGGGGTTTGCTGAAAGTCAAAAACTATAAAATACTAATCTCAGTTAATATTCATGATACAGAAAATATGTGTAAAATATCATTTATAAAAAGTGTATTTTGTAATATGATTGGCTCTATATATTTTTCTATCTGGAGTTTAATAACGGAGATATTTGGAGTTATTGTAATTCACCCTCCCTATCCCACCCCCTCACTCTACTTTCCGATTTTAGCGATAAACGAACTTGATTTTAGCAGATTTCCCTTAAGGTAAATCAGCAATTGAGGTTGTACTCATGAAGGGATTTTCGAAATTTTTCTTCAAATGTCCATCGATCCTACCTAGATGACGAAAATGAGGTCCGTCCAAAACTGTATATATGGATATATATATATATATATTATATATATATATAATATATATATATATATATATATACTGTTACCGCTCTAGCGGTCGCAATTTTTGTTTGATCGTTACCAAACTCGATATTTAGTCGTTTTTATGTAAAAAGAAAGATCAAGTTCGTTGACGGCTGAAATCGGACCAGTGGGAGGGGGGGGGGTTAGAGGGGAGGATTTTCAAAAATTCGAAATATCTCCATTATTATGCATCGGATCGAAACATTGTATATAAACAAATTTATTGAAAATTAAATTTACTATAAATATTGTTATATACGTTTATTCTCTATCTTGAATATTAACCAAGATATTTGCATTTTTCAGTTTTCAGCAAACCGCCACTTCTACTCATGTTACGTAAACAATACTCTGCTACATAATAAATCACATTATTGGAAGTTTAAATACCAAACATTTTATTCAAGAGACCTTTATTATACGAGATACAAGCAAATATTTCCTGTTGATCCCCCCATCTTAAAGTTTTGGACTACTAAAAGTTTATTCATTAAGATAACAATTATTCTGACTCATTATTAATTACAGTACTAGATATAGTAAATAGTTCTCAATAAAATTAATGTGTTATATTCTGATATATTTCAGTAATTGTTTTTCTATCCGGTGAGGCGGGCCGACCAGTTTGATTACATTTCTAACCTAACGCTTCCTGTCGGCAGGTTATTGAAATTGGATGAAACATTTCTTATTTCCGTTTGTATTTATTCACGGTGTTGTTGTGTTAGCAGTATGTATATTTATCTATTACTGAACTTCACGTGGGAAATCTGCTTAGTTTACGCAGCCCCTGCGTGACAGACTTTGTTTATTTTTACATAGTTCGTTTAAATATGGAGTTCGGTCACGATCAAACCGAAATTGCGACCTCAAGAACGTTAACAAAGAAGTATGTATATATATTTGTTTCGCATGGAACATACAAAAGGCTATTGTTTTTAGTATTTATTAACGTCCACAAATAATCCTAGTATGTCTAATTGGGATGGGTTATCTACAGGTTACCACCCTTTTCTAGCCATGGAGGGACTAAGGAATGGCTATTGTCATGGGTTTAAATAAATATAGTTTTCCAAAAAAAAAAAAAGAGATTACATAATCTTCAAATCATTAATGGAAAAAATAAGATATTACTAACTGCATGTCATAGAACATTTTCCATTGTATACCTGAATCTGAAGAACAAAATGACTGATTAATGGGAAAATTAATAACATATTTCCACTTTTCTACAAGAGCCATGCATTTTGAATGTACTTGCAGATCTTGGAAATGCACAATGCCACATTTGGTTAAAGAATCCTGTGGAATATTGATTTCTGAAAAACTGCATTGTAAGAAAAACTATATATTTGCTACTTAAAATTGTGAAATCAAATTGTTGTCGCAAAACAGTCTCACAATTCGATTAAAGTTCTTCTCCATCAAACTGTCCAAAATTAAATTAAATAATAGTTTATGTAAACGTAAGTAAAAGGTGTTGTCAGCATATACATTTAGCAGATTTCCGTTAAGGGTATTCAACTATTGACGTAGTACTCATGACGCGATTTTCGAAATTTTCCTAAAATGTCCATCGATCCTACCAAGTTAATGAGGTCAGTTTAGAAATTATACATATATTTGTTTGTTGTTGCTCAAGCCGTCGCAATTTTTGTTTAATCGCTATCAAACTCGATATATAACTGTTTAATGCAAAACTAAAGATCAAGTTCGTTAATGGTTGAAATCGGGACAGTGGGAGGGGGAATTTCAAAAATTTGAAATATCTCCTTTACTATAGGCGGGATCAAAAACTTTTATGGAACTAATCTTATGAGAATTTGGATTTTCTGTAAATATTGTTATATAGATTTATTCTCTATATTGAATATTAACTAGATATTTGGATTTTTTATTTTTCATACTTGAGTAAACACCCACTACTACTCATGTCACATAAATTATACTTCGTTGTAAAATGAACCATTTTATTTGAAGCTTAAATGCCAAATATTGCTTTCAACTGATATTTACTAGATGAGCTAAATGCCAATTTCTCGTTGCCATGTCACAAGTATGTAGATTTATTGAAAAACTTTAAGCAGGAAATCTGCTTAGCTTCCCTTCAGGGAAATCAGCTATTGAGGTTGTACTCATGACGGAATTTTCGACATTTTTCTTCAAATGTCCATCGATCCTACCTAGTAGATGACGAAAATGAGGTCCGTTCAAAACTGTATATATATATATATATATATATATATATATATATATATTTGTCTGTTACCGCTCTCGCGGTCGCAATTTTTGTGTAATCGTTACCAAACTCGATATTTAGTCGTTTTATGTAAAAAGAAAGATCAAGTTCGTTAACGGCTGAAATCCGACTAGGGGGAGGGAGGGGGGGTTTAGAGGGGGAGAATTTTGAAAATTCGAAATATCTCAGTTACTATAAGTCGGATTAAAAAAGTGTATAGAATCAATCTTATTGAAAATTAAATACACTATAAATGATGTTATATACATTTATTCTCTATCTTGAATATTAACCGAGATATTTACATTTTTCAGCCTTCAGTAAACCCCCACTTCTACTTGTGTTACATAAAAAATTCTCTGTTATATAATAAAAGATATTAATTGAAGCCTAAATACCAAGTATTGTTTTCATTGAACTTTTACTTTGTGTCCCCCCCCTTCTTTTGTTTTTGGATTACTACAATTTGAGAGTTTGCGATAAAAATGATTCTGATTCATTACAAATTACAGCACTACCTTTAGTAAATTGATTTCAATAAAATTAATATGTTATATTCAGATATATTTCGTTAATAGTTTAGGCTTTACGGTCTATCTATCAGCGCTACGAGGTTGGCTTGCCTGTATGTTTACAATTCAGCCTTGTATTGTACATTTACTGTGCATTCACGTGTTACCTGTATGTATATTTATCTATTGTAAACCTTCACGTGGGAAATCTGCTTAGTTTACGCAGCCCCTGCGTGACGGACTTTTAGCAGTTATTGAGGTTGTATTCATGACGCGGTTTTTTATAATTTATTTCTTAAAACGTCCATCAAGCCTGCCTAGTAGATGACGAAAATGAGGTGCGTTCAAAATGATATAAATAAATATATATATATATATATATATATATATATATATATATATATATATATATATTTGTCTGTTACCGCTTTAGCGTCCCCAAGTTTTGGTTGATCGTTACCAAACTTGATTATTTTGTAAAAATAAAGTTCAAGTTCATTAACGGCTGAGATCGGATGAGTGTTAGGGGTAGTTTAGAGGGGGGGGGGGCTAAGAAAATTCCAAATACCTCCGATATTTTACTTTGGATCAAAAAATTGTATATAACCAATCTTATTGCAAATATAATTTTATATTAACGTTGTGATCTATATTTTTTTCTCAACTTTGAATATCAGCTGAGAATTTTGCACTTGGTGATTTCCCGCCTTTAGTTAACCTCCACTCCTACTCATGTCATACTGACAATTGGTGGTTATATCATGAACTAATTTGTGCCGTGTATAAATACCAAAATTACGTCATGACGATGAAAATTATACGTTCTTGTTTGGAAATGTTTATTTAATTACCGTTTCAGTCGACATTAAAGATCATACACTCAACCGCAAAAAAAACCGGACACTTCATTTTTGTCGTATTAAAAGCTAATTTTCAGCAATTTTCTTTATGTGGGTATTCTAGTTATTACAGAGAATTTAGAGTCTAAGTCCATTGAACTAATCCCTTCAGGATTAGTAAACAATTAGATAAAACTCAGATTAGATTTATTTGTCGTGAAGTTGATCTATTCTAAACTGTAAGTAGTTTTTCGCACATTTAAACATCTTTAGTTATTAACCAAGCATTTTCTTTAATAAATGTTTTATTTCGGTCCAGAATAATGGGTCCTTCAAACTTAGATGGAAGGCTGGAGCTTTCGTTACATTGCCGAAACGCTTGGGGTAGCGAAGTCTACCATTCACTGTAATAAAAATGAAGAATAATTTTTTTTTTAAATGTGTTAATTTATCTTTTTATTTTGTATTTTTGTGTAAATAATCAATAAAAATTATTCACTTTTGGCAGTTTTTGTTTAAATAACCTATAAATTAACCAATTATTTTAATTAAAAAGATTAATATACATATATATTAAGTATTTAACAAAGTTATAAGACTAAATCTAAGTGTCTGGTTTTGTTTGCGGTTGAGTATATTTGTTATTGACGGACATGGAATAGTGAAGGGAATTCAAAAATTCAAAATGTTTCCTTTATTATGATTTTCATGGATAAATGTTATAGAACAAATCTTGTTAAACTATTGATGCTCTACAATATTTTCTCTTCAGATTTTTTTGTAGCTTGAATATAAAATGAGTTATTTGTACTTTCTCGTATGATTTTAGCAGATTTCCCTTAAGGGAAATCAGCTATTGAGGTCGTACTCATGACGTGATTTTCGAAATATTTCTTCAAATGTCCATCGATCCTACCCAGGAGATGACGAAAATGAGGTCCGTTCAAAACTATATATATCTATATATATATATATATATATATAGATATATATATATCAATATATATATATATATATCTATATATATCTATATCTATATATATATAATATATATATATATATATTAATATGTATGTATATATATATATATATGTATATATATATATATATATATTTGTCTGTTAACACTCTAGCGGTCGCAATTTTTGTTTAATCGTCACCAAACTCGGTATTTAATCGTTTCATGTAAAAAGAAAGATCAAGTTCGTTAACGGCTGAAATCGGACAAGTGGGAGGGGGGGTTTAGAGGGGGGATTTTCAAAAATTCGAAATATCTCCGTAATTATGCATCGGATCGTAAAATTGTATAGAACCAATCTTATTGCAAATTAAATTTAATATAAATAATTTTATTACATGTATTCTGTATCTTGAATATTAACCGAGTTATTTGCATTTGTATTCTGCGTGTGGTCACCAGTAGGCTATGTTCGGACTTTCCGCCGAGAGCTCTGGTGGCCGTTTCCATAACTATTCGTCCCTCGTGAATAGGTTTAGAGGTTAGGTTAACTGTTTTTTGGAGCTAGGAACTACTGGGTTATTACGCTGTAAATAATGTTTTAGGTTTAGAGGTTTCTTGCTACTACAGCTGTTATTAGGCAGATTTCTCTATTGTAAAACTTCACGTGGGAAATCTGCTTAGTTTACGCAGCTCCTGCGTGACGGACTTTTCTTTCTTCCGTTTCTTCGAATCACATCCTGTTTTTTCACATAGTTTTAGAATTCATTTGAGTTTTATACTTTTTCTTCTTTTTTTTCAATCAAAACAATATCACAAAAATCAAAGAGCGGAGTTTAAACACTTGACACACTGGTAATAACCACAATTGATATAGAGTCACTGTTGACGTGCCAAAGGCTGTAGCTATACTGCAACTGCGGCTGGATCGTGGAAAGGTAGACAGGGGGTGAGGCTTCAAGGAGAACTGCATTCAGCTATGTGCATAGTGCATAGTGCAGTCTAGTCAACGCTATTACAATCACAGATGCAAGACAGCCGGTTCGTCCTTCCAAAGCTAATCTTTCTTCCTACCTCTCGTTTGCTGGAGTCAAAACCAACCAATAAAAGTCCAGCACACAGGGGCTGCGTAAACTAAGCAGATTTCACAAGTGAAGTTTTACAATAGAGAAATCTTCATACTGCTAACTCTTAACCCAACCGTGAGTAAATACAAACGGTAATGAGAAATCATTCAGATAATTTTAATGATCACCCAACGGAAACGGCTTATGTAACAAATAAGTCTGCCTACCACTCAGAGCTGAACAGATAGATAGACGTATTCTTCACCGGAAAGAAACACAATTACTTATATCTGAATATAACATATTAACTTTATTGCAAACTATTTACTATATCTAGTACTGTAATTTATAATGAATTATTGCATATATCTCACAAGGTAGAAGATAACAGCAGTGTCTAAACGAATTTCACGAGAGACGAACAGTTGCGGAAATGGCCGAACTAACTTTCGGCGAATCCACGATCAAAACCGACAAGACCCGAACAGAGCCGACAAAATCGATTTCATCTCGTCCGTTATCCGCACACACTTAATAAAAATGCAAATATCTCGGTTAATATTCAAGATAGAGAATAAATGTGTACAACAATATTTATAGTAAATCTAATTTTCAATAAGATTGGTTCTATACAATTTTTCGATCCGACGTATAGTAAAGGATATATTTCGATTTTTTGAAAATCCCCCCTCCCACTGGTCTGATCTCAGCCATTAACGAACTTAATCTTGCTTTTTTGCATAAAACAAATAAATGTCGAGTTTGGTAACGATCTGACAAAATTTACGACCGCTAGAGAGTTAAAAGACAAATACAAGGTCTTTAATATAATTTTGAACCGACCTCATTTTCGTCATCTGCTGAGTAGGATTGATGGACATTTGAAAAAAAATTTCAAAAATCGCGTCATGAGTACGACCTCAATAGCTGATTTCCCTTGAGGGAAATCTACTAAAACTCTTTAACCCTCAGCCCAAATGTATCAAACGAATTAAAAAGAAAGTCCTTTACGCAGGGCTGCGTTCACTTGCAATAGAATCGATACACAGTGTAAAATTCTTTCGATCCGACGCATAACAAAGGAGATATTTCCAATTTTCAAAATTCCCCCTCTAAACCTGGTCCGATTTTAGCCGTTAACAAAGTTTATCTTTATTTTGACATAAAACGTTCAAATAAAGAGTTTGGTAACGATCAGGCTAAAATTGTGAGCCCTAGAATGGTAACACACTTATAAAAATATATACATGGTCAACTGACTTCATTTTAGCAGATTTTCCTTAAGGGAAATCAGCTATTGAGGTTGTACTCATGACGGAATTTTTCTTCAAATGTCCATCCATCCTACCTAGCAGATGACGAAAATGAAGTCCGTTCAAAACTGTGTGTGTGTGTGTGTGTGTGTGTATACGAGTATATATATATATATATATATATATATATATATATATATCTATATATATATAAAAAATTGTAACCTCTGTCTGTACATTGATTTTTTTTCGCGAAATTTTCACGATAACTTTTCGTTTCACATGTCATAGACACCATAACTGCATTTTGTTTCTTTGGTGTCTGTTTGTTTGTTTGTTTGTTTTATTTGTTTTGTTTGTTTTTTTGTTTGTTTGTTTGTTTGTTACCTTTTCACGCATAAACGGCTGAACCGAATTTTATGAAACTTGGTATGGATATTACTACTAGCCCAACTTAGACTTTAGGCTATATTAATGTTCTCTAAGACGAACAGGAGTGGGGGTTATAAGGGAGGCCTGAAATTAAAAAATAGCGATATTTCATTTTCTATTGCTTTTTCAGCAAATATGCTCATAACAAAAGTTGTTTATTTTGTAATTTAGAGTAACTTTTGTATATGCACTTTTGCCGTATACGGAAGTATAAATGAGTTATACTGCTAAACACTATAGCGGGAGTCCACAATTTTTATTTGGCATAAAAGACTCAACCGAACTAAAACAAACTCGCTGTGTGAATTAATACTAACGATTTACTTATAATAAGTCATACTAAACATTTCTAGGGACGGGCAGGAGTGGGGTTATAAGGGAGATCAGAAATTAAAAATAGCGATATTTCGTTTCCTATTGCTTTTTCAGCAAATATGCACATAACAAAAGTTGTTTATTTTGTTATTTAGAGTAACTATTTGTAATATGCACTTTTGCCGTATACGGAAGCATAAATGAGTTATACGCTATAAAACTAAAGTGGGAGTCCACAATTTTATTTGGCACTAAAAACTCAACCGAATTAAACCAAACTGGTTATGTGAAATTAGTACTAACGCCTTCATTATAATAAGCTATACTAACATTTCAGGACGGGGCAGGAGTGGGGGTTATAAGGAACGCCTGAAATTTATAATAGTGATATTTCGCTTCCTATTGCATTTTCGGCAAATTGGCACATAACAAAAGTTGTTTATTTTGTTATTTAGAGAAACTTTTTTTTTTATATACACTATCATCGTATACCGCAAATATTAAGAAGTTATACGCTAAAAATTATAGCGGGAGACACCAATTTTATTTGGCACAAAAGACTCAACCGAACTAAATAAAACACTCATTATGTGTATTAGCACTAACTGCCTTCCTTATAATAAGCCATTCTAACATTTCTAGGAGACGGGCAAGAGTGGGGGTTATAAGGGAGGCATGAAATTAATAATAATGATTTCCTATTGGGTTTTCGGCAAATATGCACATATCAAAAGTTGTTTATTTTGTTATTTAGAGAAATTTGCTCAACACTTCTTTTCAATATGAACTACCAGGTACCTCACCTGAAAAAATTAATTCAAATGTATATCAATATTTTCTCCTTAATAATTCAAATCTATGCATAATGCACAGGAGACGGGAAATATGACAATATGCAGGACAGTGAAGTTTTTACATAAAAAAAATAATTTTATTATTAACAAATGCCAACAACGGGTATTAACCCTAAACACTGGAACGGGTAAATATCAAAATATTGTGCAATGTAAAGCCTTGCCAAAAATATACCATCACCATTCAGCCTCAAATGAATTCCCGAGCGAAGCCGGTATCTAAGCTAGTATATATATATATTTGTCTTGTTACCACTCTCTAACGGTCGCAATTTTGTTTGATCGTTACCAAACTCGATATTTAGTCGTTTTATGTAAAAAGAAAGATCAAGTTCGTTAACGGCTAAAATCGGACCACGGGGAGGGAGGGTTAGAGGAAAGGATTTTTGAAAATTTGAAATATTTCCGTTACTATACGTCGGATCGAAAAATTGTATAGAATCAATCTTATTGCAAATTAAATGCAAAGTTAAATTGTTATATACATTTATTCTCTATCTTGAATATTAACCGAGATGTTTGCATTTTTATTAAATCTGGGCGGCTAACGGACAAAGTGACTTTCCCGCCAAAACCTAGTTCTGCCTTTTCATTAACTGTTGGCTCTCGTGAAATTTCTCTATTGTCAAACTTCGCGTGGGAAATCTGCTTAGCTTACGCAGCCCCTGCGTGACGGACTTTACTTTTGTAGGATCGATGGGCGTTTGAAGAAATTCGTCTAAAATCCAATCATGAATACAACCTCGATAGCTGACTTCCCCTAAGGGAAATCTGCTAAAATTTGTTGAGCAGAATTAGGGGTTTTCTGAAGACTGATTTTTTCAAATGTACCTTTAAATTATTATTTTTTAAATTATACTTGTATCATCAGCATAAAAAGTAGATTTTATTGGTTTACGATTAGCAGGGATCATCAAAGCATCCTAACTCCGTTAAAGCCCAGCAGAATTGTAAGTATCACTACCAATACCCTAATTTATTTATGATTAGTAATATGACAAAATTAAATAATAGAGTAATAAAAAATATGAATAATAGAGCTTATAATTTTGAGAGGTTTTCCGTAACCACCATCCACCAAATAGCATATTCAACCCCATTAACTGCATGCAGTTCAATTTACCATCATAGAAAATTACATGAAAAATTCACACAGGGGCTGCGTGTATAAGCAACTTCCCACGAGGAGTTTAACCATAGATAAATCTACATACTTAACACCACCGCGTAAGAGAACAAATACAAATGATAATGAAATATTTTTCAGTCAATTTACATTTTAGTAACCTCTAGAATGGAAAGCATCTGAATTGTACACAAACAGGCCAGCCGACCTCTCAGCACTGAAAGATAGAAATGTTATTGACAGGGAAAAAACAATTACATAAACATATCTGAATATAATATATTAATTGCAAACTATTTACTATATCTAGTACTGTTATTTTATAATCAACCAGAATAATGTTTATCTCAATAACTCTAATTTTAGTAACCCAAGAGCAAAAGACGGGGGGGGGGTTATCAAAAAGATATTTGCATGTATCTCATTTAAAAACGATTTGTTGACACACAATATTTGGTATTTCAACTTAAATATTGGCTTATTCATAACGTGCGAAGAGATAGAAAAGGGGTTTATTGAAGGTAGAAATATAAAAAAAATACAAATGTCGGTTAATATTTGAGATAGAGAAAGGATGTATGCTACAACATTCATAGGTAATTTAATTCGCAATGAGATTGATTATGTACAATTTTTCGATTAAGCTAATGGAGATATTTCAAATTTTTGAAATTCTTCCCTTCTAAACTACCCTCCCACTCATCCGATTACAGCCGTTCTTGATCTTTGTTTTTTACATAAAATGCTTATATACCGAGTCTGGTAACGATTAAACAAAAAATTGCGACGACTCGAGCGGTAAGAGGTCCATTCAAAATTATATGTGGGTGCGTGTGTGTCTATATAATTTTCAACGGATTTCATTTTAGCAGATTTCCCTTAAGAGAAATCGCTATTGAGGTTGTACTCATGTCGGAATTTTCGAAATATTTCTTCAAATGTCCATCGATCCTACCTAGTAGATGACGAAAATGAGGTCCGTTCAAAACTGTATATATATATATATATATATATATATATATATATATATATATATATAAATATATATATATATTTGTCTGCTCTAGAGGTCGCAATTTTGTTAATCGTTACAACACTCAATATTTAGTGGTTTTATGTAAAGAGAAAGATCAAGTTCGTTAATGGCTGAAATCGGACCAGGGGGAGGGGGGTTTAGAGGGGGAGAATTTCGAAAATTCTTAATATCTCCGTTATTGTGCGTCGGATCGGAGAATTATATAGAACCATTCTCATTGCAAATTTATTTTTCTATAAATGTTGTTATATACATTTTTTCGCTATCTTGATTATTAACTGAAATATTTGTATTTTACAGTTTTCGGGATTCAACCCCCACTTCTGCTCACCTATTATTAACAATATTCAAATATGTTATGAAGCACTTTATTTGAAGCTTAAATACCAAATAGTTCTCATTGAAATTTTAATTTTTGAGTTGAATGCAAAAAAGTGACGCACGAAGGAAATCTGCTTAGTTAACGCAGCCCCTGTGTGACGGACTTTTCGTCGTAGCGTAGGTCGCGTCATTAGTACGTCCTCAATAACCGATTTAGGGAAATCTGCTAAAAGTGTAAGTTAATAAATAATAATATTGTATGATTCGTTGACCTTATTCTTGGTATTTTCTTATTGTTTTGGCATTAATACCATTATTCGTTAATCAATATCAGTTAATCCAATGATAATTCCTAATGTCTCAGTACAATAATCACGTCATAACAATTCGACAACAGTTCTTATCATATCCACATTATTTACTTCACTTTCACTGATATCGCTCGGCCATTTAATTTGATTTTTTTTATATGGTTTTCAATATCCAGTTTAAAACAGATTTTCAAAAAAAAAAAAAATTATCATACACCATTTATGGAAATTTCAGTTTAGAAAAACGGAGCGGTTTTTCGCTTCAAAGACGATAGCGTAGGTGGCCCCTCCACGCTTATCGGCACGATGGAGGTAGAAGAAGAAGAAGAAGAAAGACGATAGCGTTAAATATATTATTTCTGGATCATTCTATAATATTGGGATTGTGATCATTTTTTCCAGAAATTTCTTCTCTACAACATTCCTTCTTAGCCATGAAGCCATGAATGCATAGTTTACCAGTCAAAACAGTCCCCAAAGTTAGGGGTTGAAAATTGAGGTATTCAGCCATTTAAAAATTAAAATATTACATATATATATGAAAATTGCATATTTATCAGTTGACCCTCTAGTAGTCATAATTTTCTCTTGATCGTTACTGAACTCAATATTTAAGCTTTTTTCCTAAAAACTTTCTTGCGGAAACTTTAATTTCGGTTTTCTTTGTTAAATTTTATTTCGTTTAAATTTTTTTTGTTTTTTTTTTCTTTTTTAATTTTATCAAACTTTTGTTCTAGGAACATCGTTACAGTTTCTAAGCTCCAATACATAAATAATTGGGATCATTTTTTCCGAAATTTCTCTTCTACAATATTGTTTCTCATGTCATAAATGCAACGTTTACCAATCAAAGTCTCCAATGTTTAGGGGTTGAAAATTGAGAAGTTTAACTTTAAGAGGCGAGGATTTTCGAAAATTCGAAATATCTCCGTTACTATTCGTTGGATCGAAAAATCGTACAGAATCAATATTATTGCAAATTAAATTTTACTATAAACATTAATATACATTTATTCTCTATCTTGAATATTAAACCGATATATTTGCATTTTTATTAAATCTGGCCGGCTAACTGACGAAGTGTATTTCCCACCAAAAGCTAGTTCGGCCGTTTCATTAACTGCTCGGCTCTCGTGAAATTTATCTATTGTAAAACTTCACGTGGGAAATCTGCTTAGTTTACGCAGACCCAGCGTGACGGACTTTTTTATAGAGTAAGGCCATTGAAAAGTCACTTTATAAAAACATTAATTTAAATATATATTTTTCTGTTTTTAATTTAAATATTTTTTTTTTCTTTTTTTAAAAAAAATTAAATATTTTTTACTACCATTTTTTAAAAGTTAATTATATATTTTACTTTTTTCAGTACTTTTTTAAAAATTAGGAGTTAAATATATTTTAGAAATTAAAACAACTATGAAGGAGTGACTTACCAGAGGTTATTTATATTTCGTAGTAAGATATTATCAATTATTCACATTTTATAGAGTAACAGAATTGAAAAATCATTTTCTAAACACATTTTGGGGCATTGTATGGAAGAGTAGTAGGAAAAATTAGACCATTACCATCCCCGATGAGAAATATTTAGGTAACCATAGATACCAAAAAGGGTGTTAGTTGGTGTCTGGATAGTTTGTGAGTGAGTTGGTTTTAGTTGTATGATGTTGTATATGATGATTGTCATACCAATATGATATATTTGGCTGAGGTCTTGATGATGGCTTCCTCTCTCTCTCTCTCCGTCTCATTGATGATTATCTGAAACTGTCAATCCATAATACAGCAGGGGTTGGTTGGTTGGTTCCTTAAATGTTTTAGTTTGAACAACTAGTTGGTTATCATCGCCCTGTAATATCTATAGTTCTCGTTTTTGGACAAGTACCTCCATTTTGTGAGGACATTGTGTTTATGGAAGTTGTAAATATTGTTATACCTCATTTATATCCATATTAATAATTTAGCCTAGCCATTAATTTGGATTAATTTGCCATCTGGTAATTCTTACATATATCAACATTTAATTTTATGTTATAAATATTTTCTTTTATATATTTATTTTTTAATTTAAATATTTCATTTTCTTTTTTTTTACTACTTTTATTTATTTATGTTTTAATTTAAATATATATTTTTCTTATTTTCCACTACTTTATTTTATTTATTTTTTTAGCAGATTTCCCTTAGAGGAAATAAGCTATTGACGTCGTACTCATGAAGCGATTTTCGAAAAATTTCTTCGAATGTCCATCGATCCTACCCAGGAGATGACGAAAATGAGGTTCGTTCAAAATTATATATATATTTGTCTGTTAACGCTCTGGCTGTTGCAATTTTTGTTTGATCGCTACCAAACTCGATATATAACCGTTTCATACAAAACTAAAGATCAAGTTCGTTAATGTGACTGAAATCGGACCAGTGGCAGGGAGAGATTTTCGCAAATTCGAAATATCTCCGTTACCATACGTCGGATCAAAAAATTGTATAGAACCAATCTTATTGCTAATTAAATTTATTATAAATATTGTTTTATACATTTATTCTCTATCTTGAATATTAACCGAGATATTTTTCTTTTTATTAAATGTGGGCCGATAACGGACGAGTGAGTTTCCCGCCAAAAGCTAGTTCCGCCGTAACTGTTCGGCTCTCCTATGGAGATTTCTCTATTGTATAACTTCACTTGGGAAATCTGCTTAGTTTACACAGACACTACGTGACGCTTTTTAATTTAAATTTACAAATTTTTTTTTATAGTGCATTTAACTTTGAATAAGATTGATTCTAATTCTAATTGATTTGACTTTTTCGGTCCGACTTATAGTAACGTAGATATTTCGAATTTTATATAAAACAGCAATTTTATATAAATACATACATTCTAATATTTAAATTATTTGTTGATAATTTAAACCATGCAGACCAATAACCTTACCAAGTTTTCCAATTTATATTTATATAATTCTGTTGCTTTTAACTATTTTATCAACCTCACAGATATACATAAAACGGCGTAAGATTATTAGTGTAGGTATTTTTGAAAAAGTGCAACATATAAAGAGGCTATTTATAAGAGTAGAAGTAGTTTTAACAAGAGTAATACTTGGCCATTCACGACTGATTCACACTTACTGGAGAAGGCGACCTCCACTGCCAACACTGTAACTGTAGACTTACTATAAAACATGTACTTACTGACTGCTATCTAAGGACTCACATAGACCTGTCATACACTTTGACTGAATTACTGCATGACTATAATAGAACGCGGCATAGACCGCGTATTTCACTACTTAAAACAAAGAAACATTTTCAAAAAAATTATAGTGTTGGACAATACTGAAAATAAATAAAAAGCAGATAAGATCATAATTACGTAAATATGTAAACATATACAACGCGAAATCCGAATATAATAAGAATATTCATAACCAGTATCTTGTAGGTCATTAAACATTTGATGAGTGGGTAGTATAATGAGTTTCTAACAACCTGAGTTAAATACTCCAAAAAGTCCGTCACGCAGGGGCTGCGTAAACTAAGCAGATTTCCCATGTGAAGTTTTCCAATTGCGGCTTCTGAATTGTAAGAATAATTTATATTTTAATAACTCAAATTTTAGTAGTCCAAGAACTAAAGGAGGGAGGGGGGGGGGGGTCGGATGGTCGGGGTGCTGAACGTATTTGCATAAATCTCACAAAGTAACGAAGGTAAGTTTAGGTTAGAAACGACAGGTAAGGTTAGATGAAGCTTCCAACTGAGCCGAGAAACAGTCACGGAAACGACCGAATTAATCCGACCAATACCCGACCTTATGTCCCACAGACTTCATAAAAATGCAAATATCTCGGTTAATTTTTAAGATAGAGAATAAATGTATATAACAATATGTATAGTAAATTTAATTTGCAATACGATTGGTTTTATACAAATTTTCGATCCGATGCATAATAACGGAAATATTTCGAATTTTCGAATATCCCCCTCCCACAGGTCCGATTTCAGCCATTAACGAACTTGATATGTCTTTTTACATAAAACGGGGAAATTTCGAGTTTCGTAAAGATCAAACAAAAATTGCGACCGCTAGAGTTAACAGGCAAATATATATATATATATATATATATATATATATATAATTTTGAGCGGACCTCATTTTCGTCATCTCCTGGGTAGGCCTCAAGGGAAATCTGCTAAAATCTTACACTGAAAAGCAATTCAGTTCGGAACAAACATTTATGAATTCAGTTCATTCAAGACTTACTGCCCAGAATCATCAACTAAATCATACCATTTTTCTAGAATTCTTAAAACACCGAAACAAGCAGCGAGAAAATTTAAAAAGTCCGTCACTCAGGGGCTGCGTAAACTAAGCAGATTTCCCACTTGAAGTTATACAAAAGAGAAATCTCCATACGAGAGCCGAACAGTTGCGGCAAAGGGTGGAACTAGCTTTTGGTGGGAAACAGTCATCCCTTATCGGCCGAAATTTTAGTAAAAATGCAAATATCTCGGTTAATATTCAAGATAGAGAATAAATGTATAGAACAATATTTATAGTAAATTTATTTGCAATATGATATGTTGACTTTTTTGATCCGACGTATGGTAACGGAGGTATTTCGAATTTTCGAAAATCCCTCTAAAAATTTGCGACCGGTAGAGCGTTAACAGGCAAATTATATATATATAAAATTGTAACCTCTGTCTGTACATTGATTTTTTTTTGCGAAATTTCACGATAACTTTTCGTTTCACATGTCATCGACACCATATCTGCATTTTGTTTCTTTCGTGTATGTTTGTTTGTTTGTTTGTTTTTTACCTTTTCACGCATAAACGGCTGAACCGAATTTTATGAAACTTGGTATGTATATTACTACTAATCCAAGTTAGACTTTAGGCTATATTAATTTTCTCTGAGACGAACAGGAGTGGGGGTTATAAGGGAAGCCTGAAATTAAAAATAGCGATATTTCGTTTTCTGTTGGTTTTTCGGCAAATATGCACATTACAAAAGTTGTTTATTTTGTTATTTAGAGTAACTTTTGTTATATATACTTTTGTCATATACCAAAGTTTAAATGCGTTATACGCTAAAAATTATAGCGGGAGTCAACAATATTATTTGCCAAAAAAGATTCAACCGAACTAAATAAAACTCGGTATGTGTATTAGCAGTGAGGTCTTCATTATAATTAGCCATACCAAAATTTCTATGGACGGGCAGGAGAGGGGATTATAAGGGAAGCCTGAAATTAAAAATAGCGATATTTCGTTTCCTATTGGTTTTTCTGCAAATATAAGCATAACAAAAGTTGTTTATTTTGTTATTTGGAGTAACTTTTGTTATATACACTTTTGTCGTATACCTAAGTATAAATGAGTTATACGTTAAAACTTTAGCGGGAGCCAATAATTTTATTGGCCACTTACGGCTGAACCAAACTTAACAAAACTCAGTATGTCAATTAGCATTAATTCTTCCATGATTATGATAAGTTATATTAACATTTTTAGGTTCGAACGGGAGGGGGGTTATAAGGGAGGCCTGAAATAAAAATTCAATATATTTACATGTATAAGAGACGGAAAATATAAAAATATTGAAGACAGTGAAGCCTTATCGAACAAATAATTCTATTATTAGCAAATCCACGGCAACGACGGGTATCAATCCTAAACACTAGGACGGGTAAATGTCAAAATATTGTGCAATGTAAAGCCTGCTAAAAAATACCATCACCATTCAGCCTCAAATGAATTCCCGGGTGGTTCCCGGCTATCTGAGTTAGTATATATATATATATATATATATATATATATATATATATATAAAATGTCCAGGTAGGATCGATGGACTTATGAAGAAAATTTTCAAAAATCCCGTCATGTGTACTACCTCAATAGCTGATTTCGCTTAAGGGAAATCTGCTAAAAAAAATTAGTCAATTTTATTTTATTGTTTATAGAAATATTTAAATCAAAGTGGTAAAATATTGGTTGCAAAAAAAAGGATGTGACACAACAAAATGAATTAATTTTAGCGGTGAAAAAAAAATGGAAAGTACTTTTAAAACAACAGTTCATATATCAAATATTTCAAAGAAATTGTGACGAGAAAAAAAAATTACTGGCCCATGGGGGGATCGAACCCGCGACCTTCGCGTTATTAGCACGACGCTCTAACCAACTGAGCTAATGGGCCGGTTGGAGTTTGTTTCCTATGAAGTTCTTATTCGTTTTTTTTTAGTTATTTCTCTCTGTGTATCGATTATTTTCCACTTTAATTAATCGAATACCTTTCTCAGATTAGCCGTACAATCTTTCTTTATTTCCTACAATTCCCGGCTTCCCAAGGGATTGTATTTATATCTCATACAATATAAAAGAAAACAAAGGAAAAGAAAATGCTATGGAAATAAGCACTGTGTATGTCTGTGTGAGTGAATTCAACAGGATTTCATATGCGCATATATGTACATATAATATTTGAACAAACTATTTCCGTATTTTGGGTACAACGGCATTTAAAAAAAAAAAAAAAAAAAAAAAAAAAAAAAAAAAAAAAAAAAAAAAAAAAAAAAAAAAAAAAAAAAAAAAAAAATAGTCTTCCATGGAAGGGTTGCGTAAACTAAGGAGATTTTCGAAGCGAAGTTTTGAAATAGATGAATCTACATATTTTAACACTTGTATGTATGTAGATTCATCTATTTCAAAACTTCTCCTGCAGATAACCTGTCACAATTAGCATTAGTTGCAAAAAGTGGATGTTAATAAATAATAATAATAATACTTTTACACTTAACAAGGCCTTGAATATTAACAGAACAAATACAAATGACTTCGAGAATTCTTTCAGTAAATTTACTTCTTAATAACTTCTGCAATGGAAGATAGAAATATTCTTGACAGGAAAGAAAACAATTACTGAAATATGTCTGAATATAATATATTAATTTTATTGAAAACTACTTACTACATCCACAGTTGCAATTTATAATGAACTAGAAAGAAATTCATCTCAATTACTCTAATTTCAGTAATCTAAGACAAATGAGGTGGAGGGGGCATCAGAACGTATTTATTTGCATGTATCTCATCTACGTAAACAAAATATTTGGTATTTCAGCTTGAAATAAAACTTTCATGACATGTTGGCATATTCATAACGTGCGACGACGAAAAAGAGGTGTTTATTGAAGGCTGAAAATTAAAAAACGCCAATATCTCAGTTAATATTGATGTTAAATAAAACTTGTATATTGAAATATTTTTAGAAAATTAAATTCACAATAATATTGGTTCTATAGTTTTCGATATGACGAATAATAAAGAATGTTGAATTTCCGTCATTTCTCCCTCTAAACCTCCCCTCCTACTAGTCCGATTCCAGCCCTTAACGAACTTGATGTTTAATATGACAATAAAACGATTAAATATCGAGTTTGGTAACGATCGAACAAAAGTTGCAACTACTAGAGACTTAAGGGACAAATATATCTCCTGAGTAGTATCGATGGACATTTGAGTACATTTTTCGAAAATAGCATCATGAGTAGATCCTCAATAACCCATTTTCCTCAAAAGAAATCTGCTACAAAACTTGTCGATTTACTCGGATTAGCGATGCCATGACATTTTTAGCAGAGTTCTCTTAAGGGAAATCAGCCATTGAGTTCGTTCTCATGATGCGATTTATGAAAAATATGCTCAAATGTCCATCGATCCTACCCAGGAGATGACGAAAATGAGTTCCGTTGAAATTATATATATATATATATATATATATATATATATATATATATATATATATATATATATATATACATATCTGTTAACGCTCTAGCGGTCGCATGTTTGATCGTTACGAAACTCGATATTTAACCGTTTTATGTAAAAAAACAGATCAAGTTCGTTAATGGCTGAAATCGAACTGGAGGGAGGGGGGGATTAGAGGGGGGATTATCGAAAAATTCGAAATATCTCCGTTATTAGCATCGGACCGAAAAAATTGTATAGATTCAATCTTATTGCAAATTAAATTTACTATAAATATAGTTATATACATTTATTCTCTATCTTGAATATTAACCGAGATATTTGCATTTTTATGAAGTCTGTGGTCGGGTATAGTTAGCATTAGGTCGGCCGTTTCCGTATCTGGTCGGCTCTGGTGAAGCTTCTTCTAACTTTACCTGTCGTTGCTAACCTTACCTTACCTTCGTTACATTGTGTGATTAATGCAAATACGTTCTGTTCATCCGCCCCCCCCCTTCTTTTGTTATTGTACTACTAAAATTTGAGTTATTAAAATATAAATTATTCTTACAATTCAGAAGCCGTTTCAATTAGGAATTTATTTTAATTAACTGAAAGATTTCTCATTACCGTTTGAATTTACTCATGGTTGGCTTGAATTACCAGTATGCAAATTTCTCTATTGTAAAATTCACATGGGAAATCTGCTTAGTTTACGCAGCCCCTGCGTGACGGACTTTTCCTCAGTTGCCGGTTAAAACCTTTATGAATTTATGAATGGATTTATATAAAGCGAGTACAATATAAATGAGGTAGCGAATCCTGTGCTAGGATCTGCTTGGATGGCTAGCCTCCAATGAGGACAGTTCTATATTCCTCCAACAGCTGCCATCTTGCCAACTGTAACCCTAGACCCTGACAGTGGCATTTCCAAAGCCGACCCTCACCACTTTTTATCTCTAGAGATCCAACAGATCCATTGACAATCCAATAATTAATTTACAAGCATTCCAATAATAGATTATTGCTGCGGAGGATAATGTTCCAGACCCTGACAGTGGCATTTCCAAAGCCGACCCTCACCACTTTTTATCTCTAGAGATCCAACAGATCCATTGGCAATCCAATAATTAATTTATAAGCATTCCAATAATAGATTATTGCTGCGGTGGATAATGTTCCAGACCCTGACAGTGGCATTTCCAAAGCCGACCCTCACCACTTTTTATCTCTAGACATCCAATAGTTACATTGACAATCCAATAATTAATTTATAAGCATTCCAATAATAGATTATTGCTGCGGAGGATAAAGTTCCAGACCCTGACAGTGGCATTTCCAAAGCCGACCCTCGCCACTTTTTATATCTACACATCCAACAGAGCCATTGGCAATCCAATAATTAATTTATAAGCATTCCAATAATAGATTATTGCTGAGGAGGATAATGTTCCAGACCCTGACAGTGGCATTTCCAAAGCCGACCCTCACCACTTTTTATCTCTAGACATCCAATAGTTACATTGACAATCCAATAATTAATTTATAAGCATTCCAATAATAGATTATTGCTGCGGAGGATAATGTTCCAGACCCTGAAATTGGCATTTCCAAAGCCGACCCTCACCACTTTTTATCTCTAGACATCCAATAGTTACATTGACAATCCAATAATTAATTTATAAGCATTCCAATAATAGATTATTGCTGCGGAGGATAAAGTTCCAGACCCTGACAGTGGCATTTCCAAAGCCGACCCTCACCACTTTTTATCTCTAGACATCCAATAGTTACATTGACAATCCAATAATTAATTTATAAGCATTCCAATAATAGATTATTGCTGCGAGGATAATGTTCCAAACCCTGACAGTGGCATTTCCAAAGCCGACCCTCACCACTTTTTATCTCTAGACATCCAACAGATCCATTGGCAATCCAATAATTAATTTATAAGCATTCCAATAATAGATTATTGCTGAGGTGGATAATGTTCCAAACCCTGATAGTGGCATTTCCAAAGCCGACCCTCACCACTTTTTTATCTAGAGATCCAACAGATCCATTGGCACTCCAATACTTAATTTATCAGCAGTCCAATATTCGATTTTTGCTGAGGTGGATATTGTTCCATACCCTGACAGTGGCATTTCCAAAGCCGACCCTCACCACTTTTTATCTCTAGAGATCCAACAGATCCATTGGCAATCCAATAATTAATTTATAAGCATTCCAATAATAGATTATTGCTGCGGAGGATAATGTTCCAGACCCTGACAGTGGCATTTCCAAAGCCGACCCTCGCCACTTTTTATCTCTAGACATCCAACAGATCCATTGGCAATCCAATAATTAATTTATAAGCATTCCAATAATAGATTATTGCTGCGGAGGATAATGTTCCAGACCCTGACAGTGGCATTTCCAAAGCCGACCCTCACCACTTTTTATCTCTAAACATCCAACAGATCCATTGGCAATCCAATAATTAATTTATAAGCATTCCAATAATAGATTATTGCTGCGGAGGATAATGTTCCAGACCCTGACAGTGGCATTTCCAAAGCCGACCCTCTCCACTTTTTATCTCTAGAGATCCAACAGATCCATTGGCAATCCAATAATTAATTTATAAGCATTCCAATAATAGATTATTGCTGCGGTGGATAATGTTCCAGACCCTGACAGTGGCATTTCCAAAGCCGACCCTCGCCACTTTTTATCTCTAGAGATCCAACAGATCCATTGGCAATCCAATAATTAATTTATAAGCATTCCAATAATAGATTATTGCTGCGGAGGATAATGTTCCAGACCCTGACAGTGGCATTTCCAAAGCCGACCCTCGCCACTTTTTATATCTACACATCCAATAGTTACATTGACAATCCAATAATTAATTTATAAGCATTCCAATAATAGATTATTGCTGCAGAGGATAATGTTCCAGACCCTGTCAGTGGCATTTCCAAAGCCGACCCTCATCACTTTTTATCTCTAGAGATCCAACAGTTACATTGACAATCCAATAATTAATTTATAAGCATTCCAATAATAGATTATTGCTGCAGAGGATAATGTTCCAGACCCTGACAGTGGCATTTCCAAAGCCGACCCTCATCACTTTTTATCTCTAGACATCCAATAGTTACATTGACAATCCAATAATTAATTTATAAGCATTCCAATAATAGATTATTGCTGAGGTGGATAATGTTCCAAACCCTGATAGTGGCATTTCCAAAGCCGACCCTCACCACTTTTATTTTCTTTAGATCCAATAGTTACATTGACAATCCAATAATTAATTTATAAGCATTCCAATAATAGATTATTGCTGCGGAGGATAATGTTCCAGACCCTGGCAGTGGCATTTCCAAAGCCGACCCTCACCACTTTTTATCTCTAGAGATCCAATAGTTACATTGACAATCCAATAATTAATTTATAAGCATTCCAATAATAGATTATTGCTGCAGAGGATAATGTTCCAGACCCTGACAGTGGCATTTCCAAACCCGACCCTCACCACTTTTAATTTCTTTAGACATCCAACAGATCCATTGGCAATCCAATAATTAATTTATAAGCATTCCAATAATAGATTATTGCTGCGGAGGATAATGTTCCAGACCCTGACAGTGGCATTTCCAAAGCCGACCCTCACCACTTTTTATCTCTAGACATCCAACAGATCCATTGGCAATCCAATAATTAATTTATAAGCATTCCAATAATAACGATCCGCCGCATAATAACGGAGATATTAAGATCTTCGAAAATCTCCCCTCTAAACCCCCTCCCTCCCTCTTGTCCAGTTTCAGTTATAAACGAACTTGATCTTTAGTTTTGCGTAAAACGTTCAAATGTCAAGTTGAATAACGATGAAACATAAATTACGACTGCTTGAGCGTTAACAGACAATTATATTAATATATCATCTCTTTGGTAGGATCGATTGACATTTGAGTATTTTTTTGAAAATCGCTTCATGAGTATGGCCATAATAGCTGATCCCTCAAGAGAAATCTGATAAAATTTTAAACCAAATCCACGGGATGTACTAGTATTGTAAGGACACTGTAGAAAATAAATTACCTCTCTGTTTACGTCATAGAGGAAAATATTATATATATATCCTTGCGTATATAATTTTTTACGGACCTCATTTTTGACATCTTCTTAGATATCAATGGACATTTGAAGAAATATTCGAAAATCACGTTTTAGTACAGTCTTAATAACTGTTATGTATACAAATAAGATGATGTTGATTCTATTGTCTGTTTAATTCAGAAAAATGTTGCTCTTTCGGCTATTGCTACTTTCTTAACTGTGTAATTGGCTAATAGAACTTTATACAGTTCATGCTTCCAAAATTCGTCTAAAGACTTTGGTTTGCATAGGTTTAACAAGTCCTGATGTGTCTTAAACATTCAACAAACCAAGACTTTTTAGTCTCCTCCGACTTTACATTGGCCAACATCAAACTATTACAGAACTTGAAGTACCACACCTCGATGTCCATATTATCTGGATTGAACTTTGAACCTCGAGCATAACCTCTCTTCAGACAACCACATGGTTTTCTTCCTCAAGCCTAACTTTAAGTTTACCTTTACCTTTCTTCGCCATGAGTCCAATTACCTCATCGCCACTGTTATGTTTGCAAATAACTTATTTGTAATAGAATGGACACTTTTAGCAGATTTCCCTTAAGGGATATATATTTATATATAAAATTGTAACCTCTGTCTGTACATTGATTTTTTTCTCGAAATTTCACGATAACTTTTCGTTTCACATGTCATAGGCACCATAACTGCATTTTGTTTCTTTCGTGTATGTTTGTTTGTTTGTTTGTTACCTTTTCACGCATAAAAAACCGAATTTTATGAAACTTGGTATGTAAATTACTACTAACCCAACTTAGACTTTAGGCTATATTAATTTTCTCTGAGACGAACAGGAGTGGGGGTTATAAGGGAAGCCTGAAATTAAAAATAGCGATAGAGTAACTTTTGTTATATACACTTTTGTCGTATACCGAAGTTTAAATGCGTTATACGCTAAAAATTATAGCGGGAGTCAACAATATTATTTGTCAAAAAAGACTCAACCGAACTAAATAAAACTCGGTATGTGTATTAGCAGTGAGGCCTTAATTATAATAAGCCATACCAACATTTCTATGGACGGGTAGGAGTGGGGGTTATAAGAGAAGCCTGAAATTAAAAATGGCGATATTTCGTTTCCTATTGGTTTTTCCGCAAATATAAACATAACAAAAGTTGTTTATTTTGTTTTTTGGAGTAACTTGTGTTATATACACTTTTGTCATACCATATTTACATTTATAAGAGACGGGAAATATAAAAATATCGAAGACTGTGAAGAATTATCAAACAAATAATTCTATTATTAGCAAATCACCGGCAACGACGGGTATCAATCCTAAACACTGGGACAGGTAAATGTCAAAATATTGTGCAAAGTAAAGCCTTGCCAAAAAAATACCATCACCATTCAGCCTCAAATCAATTCCCGGGCGAAGCCGGGTATTTGAGCTAGTATATACATATATATTTGTCTGTTAGCGCTCTAGCGGTCGCAATTTTTGTTTGATCATTACCAAACTCCGTATTTAAACGTTTTATGTAAAAAGACAGTCCAAGTTCGTTAATGGCTGAAATCGGACCAGTGGGAGGGGGGGTTTAGAGGGGGGATTTTCGAAAATTTGAAATATCTCCGTTACCATACGTCGGATCAAAAAATTTTATAGAACCAATCTTATTGTAAATTACATTTACTATAAATATTGTTCTATACATTTATTCTTTATCTTGAATACTAACCGAGATATTTGCATTTTTATTAATTGTGGGCCGATAAAGGATGACTGAATTTCCCGCCAAAAGCTAGTTCGGCCATTTGCCGTAACTGCTCAGCTCTCGTATGGAGATTTCTCTAATGTATAACTTCACGTGGGAAATCTGCTTAGTTTACGCAGCCCCTGCCTGACGGACTTTTAGCAGATTTCCCTTAAGGGAAATCAGCTATTGAGGTTGTACTCATGACGCGACTTTTGAAATTTTTCTTCAAATGTCCATCGATCCTACCCAGGAGATGACGAAAATGAGGTCCGTTCAAAACTGTATATATATATATATATATATATATATATATATATATATATATATATATATATTTGTCTGTTACCGCTCTAGCGGTCGCAATTTTTGTTAAATCGTAACCAAACTCGATATTTAGTCGTTTTATGTAAAAAGAAAGATCAAGTTCGTTAACCACTGAAATCGGGCCAGGGGGAGGGGGGGGGGGTTTAGAGGGGAGGTTTTTTGAAATTTCGAAATATCTCCGTTACCATAGGTCGGATCGAAAAATTGTATATAACCAATCTTATTGCAAATTAAATTTACTATAAATATTGTTATATACGTTTATTCTCTATTTTGAATATTAACCGAGATATTTGCATTTTTCAGTTTTCAGCAAACCGCCACTTCTACTCATGTTACGTAAACAATACTCTGCTACATAATAAATCACATTATTGGAAGTTTAAATACCAAAACTTGTATTCAAGAGACCTTTATTATACGAGATACATGCAAATATGCCCTGGTGACCCCCCCCCATCTTAAAGTTTTGGACTACTAAAATTTTATTGATTGAGATAACAATTATTCTGACTCATTATTACGCCCCTGCGTGACGGACTTTTTATTTTTAACAACAAACCTTACATTGACATCAAGTTTTCTCATACATCTCTCAACCTACAACATATATGATCTCCCAAACATGTGAATTACTAAACTTCTGATCTACAACAATAAATAAATTTCTTTAAATGAAAAATGATAAAAGTTTAGGTCTCCAAAGCGTTGAAGGAGTCGGCAGATAGAAGCTGGAGAGGGATGCCACTGTAGGAATTATGCCATTGTGTTGAATTCTTGCTACACATCTCCAGATGTCGTTGTTGTTAGACAGTCTCATCAGCTGATTTACTTTCAGGACGGATATACATCACATCCTGCAGCTGCTCGAGAAATCCTTCTAACTTTTATATAAGCATGAGCACTATAATCAACCAAAAGTCCTACACAATATTTCTCCTTTGCTATCCATGCAGACTTTCTCTAGCTCTGCTTCCCACGCTTAGTCCAACACCTACATGCCTACGAGGATAATTTATAATGCCCGAATCAAAAATGCACTCCGATCTCGAAACGAGACATTCCCAATACTATGTATGTATATTACAAAGACCGCTAGAGGGAACCATGGCATTCCTCAAGGGAGGAAACACTCATCGATCTACTAATATATATATATATATATATATATATATATATATATATAGAGAGAGAGAGAGAGAGAGAGAGAGAGAGAGAAGGTCCGTCACGAAGGGGCTGCGTAAACTATGCAGATTTTCCACGTGAAGTTGTACAAAAGATAAATCCACATGATTTTGCGCTTCGAAAATCAGCCATTTTACATTTTGATAACCCCCACTACGGAAAGCGTATGAAATGTAAACAAACAGGTCAGCCAACCTCTCAGAGCTGATAGATAGAAATATTTCTTGAGCGGAAACAAAAATAACTACTGAAATATTTGTGAATATAATATATTAATTTTATTTAAAATATATAAAATTGTAACCTCTGTCTGTACATTGGTTTTTCTTCTCGGAATTTCACGATAACTTTTTCTTTCACATGTCATAGACAATATACTGCATTTTGTTTCTTTAGTGTCTGTTTGTTTGTTTCTTACCTTTTCATGCATAAACGGCTGAACCGAACTTTATAAAACTTGGTATGTATATTACTACTCACCCTACTTAAACTTTAGGCTATATTAATATTCTCTGAAACGAACAGGAGTGGGGGTTGTAAGGGAGGCCTGAAATTAAAAATAGTGATATTTCGTTTCCTATTGGTTTTTCGGCAATTATGCACATATGAAAAGCTGTTTATTTTATTATTTAAAGTAACGTTTGTTATATACACTTTCGTCTTATTCCGAATAAAATTTAAAATTCGTTATACGCTAAAAATTAAAGCGGGAGTCAACAATATTATTTGGCACAAAGGACTCAACCGAACTAAATAAAACTTGGTATTTGTATTAGCACTGACGCCTTAATTATCATAAGCCATACCAACATTTTATGTGACGGGCAGGAGTGGGGGTTGGTTGTAAGGGAGGTCTGAAATTAAAAATAGCTGATTTCCCTTCAGGGAAATCTGCTAATAGTGATATTTCGTTTCCTATTGGTTTTTCGGCAATTATGCACATATGAAAAGCTGTTTATTTTATTATTTAAAGTAACGTTTGTTATATTCATTTTTGTTTTACAACAAAGTATAAACAAGATATACACTAAAACACAAAGCGGGAGCCGACAGTTTTATTGGGCTCTAACGATTGAACGGAACTTAACAAAACTGGGCATGTAAATTAGCATAAATTCTTGAACGATTATAAGCTATATTAAACTTTTTAGGTTCAAACGGGAGGGGGGGGAGGGTTATAAGAAAAGCCTGAAATAAAAATTCGCAATATTACATTTTCGTTTCGGGTTTCAGTCACTGTTGGTCTTTATACCGTATCAAGAGAAAGACAGTTTAATTCAAACATAGTTTGGGGGACAGAATAATTTCTATGATTATTAATTACATATAAAAAACTACATACACAGGAGACGGGAAATATAAAAATACTGTGGACAGTGAACCCTTACTTAACAAATAATTTTATTATTAACAAATCCACAGCAACGACAGGTATGCATCGGGAAATGTTAAAGTATTGTGGAAAGTAAAGGCTTGCCAAAAAAAAATACCATCATCATTAAACCTGAAATGAATTCCCGAGCGAATCAGGGTACCTTAGCTAGCTTTATTTAAAACTGTTTACTATACCTATTATAGCAGTTTATAATGAACCAGAATAATTTTCATCTCAATCATTCTAATTTTACTAATCCAAGAATAATAGACTGGGGGGGGGGGGTCAAGAAAACGTAATTGCACGTATCTCATCTAGAAATGTAGGCAGATAAAAGAAATGGCGACGCTTCCACTGTAACAATTTATTAAAACGACAGAGCGCTTTCGATGCAGTGCATCATCATAATTGCTTATATCTATTAAAATATTTTAGATAAAGGTTAAAATAAATAACATCGTCATATAACAATAAAAACTATATTTCTTAGATTGAAATAACACATGAAACGTTCATATATCAACAGGCACATTTTTATTAAATTTATTAAGTACAAGTGGGACATTAAAACCATCGGAAGAAAGTCCGTCACGCAGGGGCTGCGTAAACTAAGCAGATTTCCCATGTGAAATTTTACAATAGAGAAATCCGCCTAATAACAACTGTAGTAGGGAGGGATCTTTAAACCTATTCACGGGGGACGAATAGTTCTGGAAACTGCCACCAGAGCTCTCGGTGGAGAGTCTGGAACATGGCGGAGTCCTGCCGACCACACACACAATACAAATGCAAATATCTCGGTTAATATTCAAGATACAGAATAAATGTAAAGAACAATATTTATAGTAAATTTAATTTACAATAAGATTGACTCTATACAATTTGTAGATCCGACGCATAATAACGGAGATATTTTGAATTTTCAAAAATCCCCCCTCCCACTGGTCCGATTTCAGCCATTAACGAACTTGATCTTCCTTTTTACATAAAACGATTAAATTCCGAGTTTCGTAACGAACGAACAAAAATTACGACCGCTAGAGCGTTAAGAGACATATATATATAATTTTGAACGGACCTCATTTTCGTCATCTCCTGGGTAGGATCGATGGACATTTGAAGAAATTTTTCGAAACTCGCGTCACGAGTACGATCTCAATAGCTGATTTCCCTTAAGGGAAATCTGCTAAAAACTTAACATAGACTATTTAGGCAAAGAAATACATTCATTGCTGAGCAAAGGAAAAGGAGAAGAGAGAGGTCCATGATATGTTGGCTTATTCAAAACGTTCGAGTTACGGTTGACACTTAATAAAAAAATGATCTTTTATTCGTTTTCCCGATAATAAATAACTGGAATACGCCCAACTGCCCTAAGGCTCGGAGGGGGCGGCGATTAGAGGTCACAACCTGGAGTCAACGATCGGCCTCCTTCCGACTACAGAATGGAGTCTGATTAGGTTGGGAAATGGAATGACGGACATCCTTGAACCCAGATCTACCTGGCAGAACATGCTGCCACCCAAACCTTGGAGCTAGGGTCAACACTATACAATTAGCTACAGGTTTTCCTCCTCGTGTCCAAGATGAACAATCAACACCTTCAAAATAGAATTTAAACGTAGTCAATAAAGTTCTTAACAGATTTTCACTCAAAGGCCGAAAGGATATTTCATAGAATACAAGAAATGAGTCCGTCTAATATCAAAAAAGTCCGTCACGCAGGGGCTGCGTAAACAGTGAGCAGATTTTCCAAGTAAAGTTATACAATTCGAGAAATCTCCATACGAGTGCCGGTCAGCTTTCGGCGGGAACCATAGCACGTCCGTTACACTTATTAAAAATGCAAATATATCGGTTAATAATCAAGATAGAGAATAAATGTACATAACAATATTTATAGTAAATTTAATTTGCAGTACGATTTGTTCTGTACAATTTTTCAATCCGACGTGTAGTAACGGAGATATTTCAAATTTTCGGAAATCCCCCCTCTAAACCCCCCCTCCCACTGGTCCGATTTCAGCCGTTAACGAAATTGATCTTCCTTTTTACATGAAACGATTAAATACCGAGTTTAGTGACGATTAAACAAAAACTGTGACCACTAGATGGTTAACAGACAAATATATATTATACATAGAACGTACCTCATTTTCGTCATCTCCTGGGTAGGATCGTTGGACAATTTGAAGACATTTTTCAAAATAGCGCCATGAGTAAGACCTCAATAGCTGATTTCCCTTAAGAGAAATCTCTTAAAAATGCATCTTTCTTGTGGTCCGTTCAAAAATCATCTATATATATAATGTCAGTCACGCAGGGGCTTCGTAATCTAAGAGGATTACCCACGCGAAGGTTTACAACAGATAACTATACATACAGATGAATAAATAACAACGGTAATGATAAATCTATCAGTCAATTTACAATACAAGTTATTAATCTCTACAACGGAAAGCGGTTGAAATGTAAGCAAAGAGGCAAGCCAACCTCGGAGCGCTGAATAGATAGATAGACCGGATAGACAAAGAACTACGGAATATATATATGAATGTAACATATTAGTTTTATTGATAACAATTTACTAAATCTAGTGCTGTAATTTGTAATAAATCAGAATCAGTTTTATCTCAATCACATAAAATTTAGTAATCCTAGAACAAAAAGGGGCGAGGGTCAACAAAACGTATTTGCTTATATTTCACAAAATAAAAGTTCAATGAAAACAATATTTGGTATTTAACCTTGTAATGAAGTGGTTCATGATATAACAGCTTATTATTAATATGACACTAGTAGGAGTGGGCGTTTACTGGAAGCTGAAAACTAAAAAATCTTGGTTAGTACTCATTATACGGAAAATATGTATAGAACAATATTCTCATTACATTTCAGTAAATGTAGTTTGTAACAAGATTGTTTAAATACAATTTTTCGATTTGACGTATAGTAACAGAGATATTTTGAATTTTCGAAATTCCTTCCCTCTAAATCCCCCTCCTTGTCCGGTTTCAGCCGTTAACGAACATGATCCTTATTTTTACATAAAATGACTAAATATCGAGTTTGGTAACGATTAAAAAATAGTTGTGACAGCTGGAGTGGTAACAGACAAATATATATATATATATATATATATATATATATATATATATATATATATATATATATATATACAGTTTGTATTTGTAACTTGAACGGACCTCATTTTCGTCATCCCCTGGGTAGGATCAATGGACATTTGAAGAAATTTTCGAAAATCGCCTCATGAGTACGACCTTATTAGCTGTATTCCTTTAAGGGAAATCTGCTAAAAAGTATTGATTTCATATGTATAAACAAAAATGGAATCTTTGTGAATTGCTTTGGGGGAAAACGATTTGGCAATACATAGAGCCAAATAAGACAGAAATCATATTCTGTACTTAAATATGGTTTTAATCATATTCGCCTGAGAATTATTGTTAATATTAATTATTGAATACTTTTAAATTCCCGCCTGGGCAATAGGAATTTATTTAATGACGAAATTCTTTAATAAAATCCTTAGTCCCACCCTGGCTAGAAAAGGGTGGTAACCTGTAGATAGCCCGTCCCGATTAGCCTTAGTTGCAAAAAGTGGACGTTAATAAATAAATGAAAATAATCCTACCCATAAATATAACGATGTTCCTCATTACAATATTCTCAAATGTGATTTATACAAAATTGTATTACTAAATACGAGTATTCGCATCTCTATTGTGTTCCTGAGAAAAACTCTAATTAACTAAATAAATTCTTCCAAATTCAAAATAGAAAGCGGATCGAATAGAGAATTGTATTTGAATACAGTAGTTAATAGATATAAAGGGATATTCGTGATTGGATAAAGTCTAGTTTTTCATTTAATTAAAAAATAAATGAATCTATTGATAAGTTCTAATCCTGAGCGCTAGAGCGCGCTATTTACGCTCAGCTATTCAATTATACATCTCAAAACGAAAGCGGGCTTTCCACGGCCTCGTCAAATATTCAGAAATACTTAGTGAGTATTGAATCTCCTTCCGTGTTATTCACTAATTTATTAGCTCCGAGTTCATATTCATTATTCAAAAACTTGAGTCGATTCCGGTCAATAGCTGCCCTCGGCCTCCTGTTGATTGCTACGTCCAGCAAGATTTTTTTACTTCGAAGTGTTTTAATTTTCTGATATACTAGTAGTCAAGATGAAGTTTTTTATTGTCGTTTTTTTTTCCATAATCAATGTTAATCCAATGAGAATTCCATGAATTAAAGTACACGTCACCAAGAGCTATTGTGATTGTACTCACGGCGAGTACCCATCTACCTCCCCAGGACTTACGGAACCTAGGTACGGGGTGGGGGTGATCAACAGAACGTATTTGCATGTATCGCGTATAGCAGGGGTCTCCAAACTCTCCAGCCTTAGGGCCATACTGATTACTCCAGTAAGTTCCGAAGGCCAAAAACCATATTACCATTGTTGCCGGGGGTAAAAAGTGAAATAGTCCACTGATGAAAAAACAAAGTCCGAAAAAAGTACGCAACGTTTAAAAAAGGCTATAAATCGGACTAAAGTCCGCAAAACGGCAACTTCAAATGGAAATGATTGATCTACAGTGCAGTGATATAATTAAGAACAAATATCAAAACTCATCTTTGTTGGAATTTTATAAGAGTCTTCCACTGACACAATTTGATAATTTGCATAAATTTGCTCGTGGGCTTTTTTCTGTTTTTGGTACTACTTATTTGTGTGAGAAGACCTTCTCCAAACTGAAGTACACAGAAAATGTTTACAGATCTAAATTAACTGATGAGCATCTTAAATCTCTTTTAATAATTGGTACAAGTAAAATTAGTCCACAACTACAAACTATTGTCAGTGGAAAATCTCAATTACATAAATCTCATTAGTATTTCATGTGTCATTATGCTTGTTATAAGTTATGTTTTTATTTAAAATGTATAAAATGTTAGTTGGATTCATTTCAATAATTTGTTAGTTATTAGATACTGAAGTTAAATTTTCTGCATATTATACATGTCTTTACTCATTACAATTCTGTGTTTCTTTATCTAACTTATCATAAAAACAATAACAATAAACCTAGAGCAATGTTATGAGTAGTTAGCCCATGACCATATCAATGTAGATGTCATATTAATAATTATTCAACATAAAATTAGAATACTTCAGTAAACTAAATTTAATTTGCTATAAAAAATATGTTCTCTAAAAGGAGTTTTCAAGTATACTAGCTCTCCGCGGGCCGGACAAAATCTGTCCGCGGGCCGGATGTGGCCCTCGGGCCGTAGTTTGGAGACCCCTGGGCGTATAGAAAAGGTCTTTTGAAAACAATATTTGATAATTAAACTACGAATAAATTGGTTTTAGCAGATTTCCCTTAAGGGAAATCAGCTATTGAGGTCGTACTCATGACGCGATTTTCGAAAAATTTCTTCAAATGTCCATCGATCCTATCCAGGAGATGACGAAAATGAGGTCCAATCAAAACTACGAGTATATATATATATATATATATATTTATATATATATATATATATATATATATATATATATATATATATATATATATATATATAGATATATATATAGACATATTTATAGTTTTTGTTTAATCGTCACCAAACTCGGTATTTAATCGTTTTATGCAAAAAGGAAGATCAAGTTCGTAAACGGCTGAAATCGGACCAGTGGGAGGGGGGGATTTTCGAAATATCACCGTTACTATACGTCGGATCGAAAAATCGGGTTGTATAGAACCAAACCTATTGCTAATTAAATTTACTACAAATATTGGTATATGCATTTATTCTCTATCTTGAATATTAACCGTGATATTTGTATTTTTATTAAGTGTAACGGACGAGCTATGGTTCCCGCCAAAAGTTAGTTCGGCCGTTTCCGTAACTGATCGGCACTCGTATGGAGATTTCTCTATTGCATAACTTTACGTGGGAAATCTGCTTAGTTTACGCAGCCCCTGCGTGACGAACTTTTTTATGTAACTTAGTATTTTTTATGTGACATGAGTATGAGTAGTGGTTTGCTGAAGGCTGAAAACTAAAAAAGTCCGTCACGCAGGGGCTGCGTAAACTAAGCAGATTTCCCTTGTGAAGATTAATAATAGATAAACCTACATACTGCTAACACAACACCACCGTGAATATTAGGTGAATAAAGACAAACGGCAATAAGAAATTGTTCCCTTGCCGGCGGGAGGCGTCTTAAATGTAAACAAACAGGTCTGCCAATAGTTCACCGGAAAGAACAATAAATGAAACATATAAGAATATAACATATTCCTTTCATCGAAAAATATTTACTGTGCCTAGTACTGTAATTTATAATGAATCAAAATAATATTTATCTCAATCAATCAAATTTTAGTAGTCCAAGAATTTAAGGCGGAGGAGGGAGCTCACAAGAACATATTTGCACCTATCTCGTATAATAAAGGTCTCTGGAAAACAATATTTGGCATTTAAGCTTCGAATAGTGTGGTTTATTATATAACAGAGTATTGTTAATGTAAAACGGGCAGAAGCGGGGATTTGCTGAAAGCTGAAAACTGAAAAATGCGAATATCTTGTTTAATAGAAAATATAGAGAATGAATGTATAAATAGTTATTTTCATCACTAGTACCAAAAGTGGGTCTTTTCGGTGCGAGGTCCTAGTTTTACGAGCGAGGCGAAGCCGAGCTTGGAAATTGGACCGAGTACCGAAAGGACACTTTTGGTACGTGTTATGAACAATACTTTTCATTATACTGCTCATACTTGAGTGCATTAAAACCCTTTTATATTTCATTAATAACTTAAAGATACAATATAAGAAATTAAAGTGACACATTATTTTATTTGAAATAAAACATCTGTTTATTAACCTATAATAGAAGAAAAAGTACTTATATAAGAAATTAAATTGACACATTATTTTATTTGGAAAAAAACTTGTGTTTATTAACCCTAAGATTATAAGAAACATTACAGATTTACATTAATATTTATAGTACAATTTTGATTATTATTTGTTAAAACCTTTGTTTGGCATTGCCTTTTGGAATACAGTTAACTTTTGATTAAAGGAATTATTTTCCAGTTCGGGCTCATCCTCAAACACATGTTAATTAGTAACAGGTAAGGTTAGCGAAAAGATTTTTCAGTACTAGTCCCGAAAAGAGCTATTTTACGGACTCAAACCTAGTCTTGAAAACACATGTTTTTTGACGCAGTATAATGAAAACAATATTTATAGTAAATTAATTTTTTAATAACATAGTTTCTATACAACTTTTCAATCCGAAGAACGATAACGGAGATATTTTTGGAAATTTTGAAATTCCACGTCCACTAGTCCGATTTCTACCATTAACGAACGAGACCTTACTTTTAAATAAAAGGATTAAATATGAAGTTTGGTATCGATCAAACAAAAATACAATAATTGCTACAACTAGAGCGTTAAGAGTGTGTGTCTATATATATAATTATGAACAGACTACATTTTCATCTTTTCATCACTTCCCTATATGCGACCCAATCTGTCATCAGCTTCCTCAGTCTGTCCTTATAGTATATTCTTTTTTTGCCTTGTAGGAATCGACTCGACTGAGTGTGTACATGAGTGAGTGAGTGGGGAGAAGAGAGGGCGGTGACCGGGCAAAGTCATTACCAGCGAGTGACCTAGATTCGCGTCCCCTCCACCGTCGCGAGCTGCTATTTCTAGCTTCTCTCTATCCCCACATCTCTCAACGCCAGTATACTCCCGCCCTGCCTACGCACTCGCAGCCTGACCCCAATACTTCCTTCATAGGGAAATTCGCTAGCGTAGAGAACTAGCATTTCCCTTCGATCCAGGAAATCCAGTGGACCAGTGAAGTCAAATTGGTTGGAAAAGATATAGAAATCTTGTAGATAGAAAGTATATTCCGTATACTTCAGCACGAGGCTTTAGACCAGGATACTAGCTAGTTAGTTTTTAAGTTTTGGAATTTCATAGTCGATCCCGAAATTCTGAAAGGAAGTAGACCTAAGAATCAGTAAGGTGAAGGAGGTGATATAGCCAATTCTATTTGTTGGTGCTTTAGAATGCGTTACTAGGAGAAGCTTAGTCGGATCCAGGGTGAAATGCCATACTGAGGAGTTCTGGGGAAAGTCTTGAGTCCGGGGAGCAATGTTCCATGAGGACAACATCACTTCACGGCAGAGGACTTAGACTTAGTGACATATTCTAAGTAGACTTATTGTTTCGATTCCCATTCCTGGAGTTCTATATAGGATTTTCTAATGAGACAATGAGTGACGTACTTGTTGAAGGCGTTATTAATATACTCTGCAAACAGAATGAAAAGGACAAGTTAATAATAAAACATTGTCATGCACATTGCGTCATGCAATCATTGTCATTCTACAATAGGATCCTGTTTACTGAACATTCTGGAGAATAATTCTTGTCTGGAAATAGGGAGGGTTGGAGGTGTTAGCAAGACTTCCTCAGTGGACGATATAGGAGAACCGCAAGTGGTGCGTGATTCACCAGTGGAAAGACAATAGTCCAATTTCTTAACATTGTTGCATCATTTTCTATTACCTTACATCGTCGATTTTGGACAACCAACTAGATTTGGTTTTCTCCATGGGGCCTTATGCCTGGAAACCGTATGTGATAGTATCATTCCTAAATCAGGTGTGGGCAACCTTTGACATGTTGTGGGCCAAACATTAGTCTGCAAATACGTTCGCGGGCCTCTTTTAAAAGTAGTGAATTTTAAAGTAGTGTTCATAATTTTCATAAAAAAATGGAATTAGTACAAACAACTAATGTTAAATAGCGACACCGAAATCAATGAGCTTGAATTTGGGAAACTAATCCATCGATGTTTGGATTAATTCCTCTGATACAAAGACGTAAAGAATTTTTCAAATTATCGTCAGTCAGCCTTGTACGATGTTTTGATTTATTAACTTTCATCAATGAAAAGAACTGTTGGCATTTATAAGTACTGCCAAACGCACAAATCTCTCCCCATCTTCCTCATTTGGTGTAAGTAGTGTAATATTTTTGTTTAATTGGGTTTTCAAAATGTCTCGAGGGCCGGATCATGCCTTACAGCGGGCCGGTCGTTGCCCACATATGCCCCAAATAGCCGTGCAAGGAGGGTACCCACCGAATGACGCAACCTGCAGGATGCAGTGTTGTTCTACTATTTCTGTCTTTCCGCTCACCTCCGCCCGTCTTAAGCTGCGTTCTCGCTGAGGTCTTCCCCATACTATTGCATATACTGGAAACCGTAAACGATAACGACATTTCCTAAATATATACAGCAAAGAGACCGGAAGTGGAGGCGCCCACAGAATGGATCAAGTTAACTCGCACCATCAGTCTTTGAAGCCGTGGTAGCTCAGCTCTTCCGTATACTACTGTAGAGGGCGTTACACCTTGAAAAGACGAAGGACTTCCTCAATAGACGATGCAAGTAGACCAGATGTGATACAACTGGGCTTAACGTCGTAGCTTCAATTCGATTACCTTCCAACGTCGGTGAGTTTCTTCCGGTCCTTAACTCCGTGCCATCTTGCAATGTTCTTTCTTTGTATCCGATCTATGTCTGGCCTAGGGCACTCCCTAACCTACAAGATGCAAGCAAAACGGAACCGATACATCACTGGAATGACGCCAACTGCAGTATTCTGCAACTTTCTCCTTTTGCATCATTTTGGGTTTACTCAAACGTCTGTCTTGGACACCTAGCTTTAACCGAGGTCTTCTGCATACTGCTGCAAAGGCCCATATACCTGGGGACCGGAAGTGTGTGCAGTATTACTGCCATGAAATGAGACCGGAAGTGCATCAGTGATCTAACTAAGCTAGGACGGCGTCCTAGATAGACGATGCAAGCACGACACCCAGACCTTGCCGGGGTAAGCAGCTCTGGCCAAGGTCCCACCATCTCACCTTCGGCGCATCAAAGGAACACAATATCTTGCTAAATAGATGAAATGCATTTCCCACGATTCGTCACAATATTTACAGCCCTCCAACAGGAAGTAATACAGTCATATTCCTCGATAATTGTGACTAGTCACCTTGACCTGACCACTTTATGCCATGTTTAAAATGTCCTTCCGGGATATAACAATTTTCATTACTAGCTTCAGAAATGGAATATACTAAAATAATACATTTTATCAACGTATCAAAGTTTATCAATTACCCTATGCACATAAAAACAGTCCGAATGACTTAACACGAGTTTTACTTTATTGCTTTGGCTATTTAGTCGTTCGTTTTATAATAAACAACAAATTCTCTAATTTATTTTTTTTTAGCAATTTAAGGGAAAACAGCTACTGAGGTTGACGCGATTTTTGAAAAGCTTCCTCAAATGTCGATTGATTCTACCAAGGAGATGACGAAATTGAGGTCAGTTCAAAACTGTATATACATAATTATTTGTCTGATAACGATCTAGCAGTCGAAAATCTTATTTTATCGTAGCCAAACTCGTTATATAAGCGTTTCTTACAAAATTAAAGGTCAAGTTCTTCAATGGCTAAAACCACGGGGTTTGAGGGAGGAATTAAGAAAATTCTAAACATCTCCGTTTTTATACATCGGATCTAGATATTGTATAGAACCAATATTATTGAGAATAAAATGTACTGCATATATTGTTATATATACATTTATTCTCGATCTTCAGTATTAAGGGCGATATTTGCATTTTTTAGCATCCAACTCTTAAGTAAACCTTCAATCGGACTCGTAAGCAATTAGCAATAACCTGTTATATCATGAACCTTTTTTATCCCTAGATTACATACCAAATATGGTTTTCAATAAACGTTTACTGTGTAAGCAAATATATAGTGCGATGACGCCATCAATTAAGCTTTTGAGGGCCGTGAATCGAATATATATATATATCTTCTATACCATAGTCACGTCTTAACTGTTTTATTATACACTGAAGATCTAATTAGTAATGCCTGATATCGGGGGAAGAAAAGGGTGGTTTAGAAGGGGGGATTTCAAAATATTTCCGTTATTATGTCTAGGATCGTTGTTTTCTGCCCTCAGTACCCCTCCCCCCTCTTCTACTCATGTTTTTTTTTTTAATATATAAATAGATAATATATAGTAAGATGAGATCAATAATGTGGTATACCAGCACGTGGGAAATCTGCTTAGTCTACGCAGCCCCTGCGTGACGGACTTATCCTACTGCAGGTGTAAATGTGCATGAGTTTAGAGTTGCTTTCCTCGGATTGTTGATCGCTATTTGGAGAATCTAGCGAAAAACGGTAGATAAGAAGGCTTGGAGATTTGGTGTAATGTCAATTAGGAAGAGCAATAATGGAACTAGGTCATCCTTAAACTGAAGGCAAATCGTCTCTCATGTAAGGAATATGGTAATTCAAATAAAGGGTTAGAACCGCCAGTATAGATGATACTGTTGTCATAGCTGTCGGTGGAGACCGTCGTCACTGGCTGATGATCGAGTACAGCTGGCATTCTGCTTGAAGATGGTGCCATCGCATCTATGCCAGCTGTACTCGACCATCAGCCAGTGACGAAGGTATGCACCTACAGATATGACTACAGTTAGGAATATGCGCACTACAGCTAGAACTGCTCACCAACTCAGCATCGGACAGATGCAAGGACTTACCTCAGGCCAATATCTAGTGGCGTGTCACGCAGGGCCAGCGTAAACTAAGCAGATTTCCCAGTTGCTGGTATCAAAACCTCGTGATATCATGTAACCACATATTTTCTATTTTGACAGATTTCCCTTGAGGGAAATAATTTTTCCCCCACCTCTGCCCCCGCTGTACCTTTGGGTTTCCCCAAACCAGCGGTCTCCATTTAATAAGACATTTTGAATAGATAAATTGGGCCAGGTAACTTAGCCTAACTCACCGAGCACAGCTAAGCATAAAAGTGCAACATTTGGGAGATTTAGTTTAAGTCCGAAAAGTCCTAGGGGAACCCGCAGCTGCGACTCCTTTGCCTCTGTTCAGAGAAGTGGCAGCAAGAGCCTAACTAACTAGCCTACTCAAGGGATATCAGCTACTGAGATCATACTTATGACGCGATTTTCGAAAAGTTTCTTCAAAAGTCTATCGATTCTACCCCGGAGATGACGAAAATGAGGTCCGTTCAAAATTATATATTGTTTGTTAACGCGCTAGAGGTCACAATTTTTGTTCGATCGTTACCAAACTTGATATTAATTCGTTTTGTGTAAAAAGAAATATCAAGTTCTTCAATGGCTGAAATCGGATTAGTGGGAGGGGGTTTAGACGTGGGATTTTCACAAATTCGAAATATCTCCGCTACTATACGTCAGATCGAAAAACTGTATTGAACCAATCTTATCGTAATTAAAATACGGTATAAATATTGATTATACATTCATGCTCTATCTTCAATAATAACCGAGATATGTGCATTTTTCAGCCTTCAGCAAACCCCCACTTCTACTCATGTTACATAAACAATACTCTTTTAATTAATAAACCACAGTATTTGAAGTTTAAATACCAAAAATTCTTTTCAAGAGACCTTAATTATACGAGATACTTGAAAATATATTCTGGTGACCACCCCCCGTATTAAATTCCTGGACTACTAAAATTTGATTGAATGAGATACAAATTATTCATATTCATTAAAAAATACAGTACTAGATGTAGTAAATAGTTTTCAATAAAATTAATATATTATATTCTAACATGTTTCAGTAATTTGTTTTCTTCCCGGTGAGACGTTGACATACCTGTTAGTTTAAATTGCAGACACTTTTCTTCGGGAGGTTTCTTATTATCGTTTTTATTTATTCACTTAATATTCAAGTTGCTGTTGTGTTAGCAGCATGTGGATTTATCTATTCTTAAACTTCACGAGGGAAATATGCTTAGCTTACGCAGCCCCTGCGTGACGGGCTGCATTTACATTTTCGTTGGTCCCGCTAAAGACCATTTGTTAATTTAATAGGACATATTTTCGCAATAATTGTTAGTATACTTTCGAAATTAATAAAAATTCATTCGGGCAGGTCATTGTGCCGGCTCGCTGGTTTTAATGCGGTCGGACACGCTTTGAACCGACATTGAAATCTCTGAAACGCAGAGGTAATTTCTGTCCGAAAGCCATGGAGTGGCTCACCTTTGGCCGAGATGTGTGTACAGCCAATGGGTTGAATAGTACAATGGGCCTCATATTTCATGGTGGCTTATAATCCTTTGGAGAGGCCACCTACAAGCTAACACACACACTGTGACCGCCACTCCACTCATTTCTCAACCAGTATTGCCAAAATACTCTCAGAATCCCTTATTATGTACTGTATATAAGTAGACAAGTTAGCAGATTTTCCTATTGGCCTCGTTGTGTTTCGAAAAATTACCTCATCGATCCTACCCAAAAGTTGATGAAAATTACATCCGTTTGAATCTGTATATATTAGTTTGTTAAAGCTCTAGTGGTCGCAATTTTTAGCAGATTTTCCCTTAAGGGAAATCAGCTATTGCGGTTGTACTCATGACGCGAGTTTTGAAAACTTTCTTCAAATGTCCATCGATCCTACCCAGGAGATGACGAAAATGAGGTCCGTTTAAAATTATATAAATATATATATATTTGTCTGTTAACGCTCTAGCGGTCGCAATTTTTGTTTAATCGCCTCCAAACTCGGTATTTAATTGTTTTATGTAAAAAGGAAGATCAAGTTCGTTAATGGCTGAAATCGGACCAGAGGGAGGGGGGGTTTTATTGGGGGGATTTTCGAAAATTCAACATATCTCCGTTATTATTCATCGGATCGAAAACTTGTATAGAACCAATCTTATTGAAAATTCAATTTAACTATAAATATTGTTATATACATTTTAGTCTCTATCTTGAATATTAACCGAGATATTTGCAGTTGTATTCTGTGGGTCGTCGGCACAATATTCAGGAATTTCCGCCGAGAGCTCTGGCGGCCCGTTTCCATAACTATTCGTCCCTTTTGAATAGGTTTAGAGATACCTTACTACTACAGTTGTTATTGGACAAATTTCTCATCTGTAAAACTTCACGTGGGAAATCTGCTTAGTTTACGCAGCCCCTGCGTGACGGACTTTTTTTTTCTTTTTTTTCAATTAATTTAAATCATTTTATCGCACATAATCACACACTTACTCATACATACACTTACTGCATTTTTTTTATATTTTTTATAAACATAGATTATTAGATGAAAGCCACCTTGGATTGCCAGAATTCTGCAAGACCAGGAATATATAAAGTCTCAGTAAGTTGTAAGTAAAGAGCTGAATCATGTGGAGTCAAAAATAAATAATTCGATGATATTTCCTGTGTTTCTCATGAAACATTGATTTCCACCAAGAAGTGGTACATTATTAAAACACTCCTAATAGTGAACCATGTGTTAGCATTTGCTGTTGATGAGCCCATGATGACCCATGATCCAAGGAGATCTCCCAGTTTTCACCAGGAGCAGACATGTGGAGGAAGTGAAAGCTAAGCAACCATTATAGTTCAAGGTTCATATATTTGGCTTTTTGTAGCCATACTTCATCACTTACCAGCTGATTTGATGCGGACTTAGGTCTTCTAACGCTTATAGCAATATTTGTTTTAGAGTTACCAAACTCTAAATTTAATCGATTTAGCAGATTTCCATGGAAATCAGCTATTGAGGTTGTACTCATGACGGAATTTTCGAATTTTTTCTTCAAATGTCCATCGATCCTACCTAGTAGATGACGAAAATGAGGTCCGTTCAAAACTGTATATATATATATATATATATATATATATATATATATATATATATATATATATATATATATATATATATACTAGCTCAGATACCCGGCTTCGCTCGGGAATTCAATTTGAGGCTGAATGGTGATGGGATATTTTTGGCAACGCTTTACTTTGCACAATATTTTGACATTTATCCGTCCCAGTGTTTAGGGTTAACACCCGTCGTTTTCTGTGGATTTGTTAATAATAAAATTATTTTTTTATGCAAGACTGTCCTGCATATTGTCATATTTCCCGTTTCCTGTGCATTATGCATAGATTTGAATTATTAATGAGAAAATATTGACATACATTTGAATCAATTTTTTCCGTTGGGCCGTTTCCATAACTATTTGTCTCTCGTGAATAGGTTTAGAGGTTAGGTTAACTGTTTTTTGAGGCTAGAAACTACTGGGTTATTACGCCCTATATAATATATATTTTAGGTTTGGAGGTTTCTTACTACTACAGTTGTTATTAGGCAGATTTCTCTATTGTAAAACTTCACGTGGGAAATCTGCTTAGTTTACGCACCCCCTGCGTGACGGACTTTTTTAGTTATTTAGTTTACTTGACTTTTGTTTCTGTTTTTCTCATCTTTATGAGTAGCTTCATTGTCACACTTGCAGAGGTCTATTGTTTATAATTAATAAAAAAGCTCACCTTTTAAACCTAGAGTGGCGAGTTCGATTCCCGCCTGGGCAGAGGAATTTATTTAGTGACGGAATTCATTAAATGAAATCCTAAGCCCCACCCTGGTTAGAAAAGGTTGGTGACCTGCAGACAACCCGTCCCAAGTAGCCTTAATTGCAAAAAGTGGACGTTAATAAATAATAATAATAAATAAAAAAGAAATCAAATAAGTGAAATTTATTATGCAACTGCGCCTGCAATTAAGATTTTTTGCTCTTTAACCCTCCGTCGGGCGCCGTGTTCTCTCAGATACACAGTTTCTAGAGAAATATTTGCCCACACCTCCTAGCAGAGAGTGATGGTGTAGTGCTTCGAGTTATGTTCTTTATAACGTCTCCCCCTCAAGGTATGTTGTGTCACTTTGTGTGATGAGTCGTGTGTTTTCACCTGTTCATACAATTGTATCTCCTAGATACCACGCGCTGATCTCGTAAGTTTTTTTGAAATCTGTATTTCATAAATATATAGATCAATTAAGTTTCTCTTTATTAAACGGAATCATGTAAACCTATTTTTCTATTATTTTGCTCATAAATGAGCTTTCAAAAGAACTTGTACAAGAAAATATTGTACGATGCAGTGACTACTGTAGACGTTTACCAACCGAACTAACGACGAAACTTGAAGAGTACAGACTCTTTGGACCATACATTGAACTCAAGTACAAAACAGCATAAAAAAAGTCATTCCGCTACAATGAACAAAAGAAAATGATGTGAACCAATCAAAACTGAAAAGAAATGTAGGTTTACTAATTACTCTTGTGAGATTTGCAAAAACAAAATATGTTTACAACATAGTTCCATACTTTGTCCCAATTGTAATTCAGCTCTGCAAAAGAAATAATAATTAAACTGCTATTTTTAAAAGGATTTGTACATTAAAATTTAGATGAGTTTTAATAAGTCTTATCTAAAAGTGATTTCGTGCTACTTATTTTTGAATAAAGTTATATTTATATAATTTGTTTATATTGTTCACAAACTGAAATGAATTATGTATGATTAAGACATGTGCATTTAAGCAATTTCGTTTGATATTTGTATTTTTTAATTATATTTTAAAAATCATCTTTCACGGTTTCAATAATAATGAATCTATAACCAACTTGATTATTTTATCAACCAAGATTTTTTTTATTATAATACTTATCAATTTTGAAAATAATATACTTCATTCAAACACAATACTTCCTTTTATGGTTTCTAATCACACAGTGCACATTTTTAGTGCAAAATATATATTAAAAAATTGTATTTCCGTATAAACGGTTGAGGTTGTATCTCTGAGATACACGCGCCCGAAGACGGAATATTCTTGACGCGCCGGACCCGAGGGGTTAACAAGTGTTTATTTGATTTATACCATAGTCAATATTTAACCGATTTATTCAACACTAAGGATCGTATATTTTATTGAATAAAATCGGACCTGGAATAGTAGAGGTTAAAAGGGGGAGGGAATTAGGAAATTCAGAATATCTTCGTAATTGTCAGCCGTTCATAAAATGTTATAACCAATTTTTAGCAGATTTCCCTTAATGGAAATCAGCTATTGAGGTTGTACTCATGTCGGAATTTTCGAAATTTTTCTTCAAATGTCGACTCTCGTGAAATTTCTCTATTGTAAAACTTCACGTCGGAAATCTGCTTAGTTTACGTAGCCCCTGCGTGACGGACTTTGTTAAACTATTGACGTTCTAGAAATGTTGTTTTTTCCTAAATCAAGTATTATTAGTACTTCCTTGTTTTTATCCCTCAGTAGACCCTTAGTATCTTTTTAGATCAAAGGACATTTCAAACATATTTCTTAAGTGGTGATATAAGTAACAGCTGATTACCATTATGGAATATCTCAATATATTTCCTGTTTTAAATAAATGTAAATTTAATAAATTAAACCATAACCGGTACTGAGGAATCTTAAATAACTAATTCATTTTAATTAATTCACGCCTCATTAAAAAGTTTTTATTTACACAGAGTTTAAAAAAAATGTGGCTTTACAATTAACATCATTAGTAGATCCTGAAAAGGAGTAGGACTGTGACAAGCGTTTGTATTTATTTAATTTGGAAAAGCGTAGGACGTTTTACTAAAGACTTAAGTGTGCTTTCTTGCTTTTATCATACACGGTGAACGCTGAGAACATTTTCTCGAGACTTGGAACAGCAATCGCATGACGTCATCTTACATTATATTAGCAGATTCAACTTGAAGGATCGCCTATTGAGGTTGTACTCATGACACGATTTTTGAAAAATGTCCTCAAATGTCCAACGGTCCTACCTAGGAGATAAAAAAAATCAGACAACTAAAAAAAATCAGGGGTTGCGTAAACTAAGCAGATTTCCCACGTGAAGTTTTACTCTCATCCGTTATCCGCCCCGATTTCATAAAAATACAAATATCTCGGTTAATATTTAAGATAGAGAATAAATGTATATAACAATATAGTAAATTGTATTTGCAATAAGATTGATTCTATACAATTTTTCGATCCGACGTATAGTAACGGAAATATTCCGCATTTTAGAAAATCCTCCCCTATAAACTCCCCCTCCCACTGGTCCGATTTCAGCCATTAACGAACTGATCTTTCTTTTTACATAAAACGACTAAATATCGAATTTGGTAACGATCAAACAAAAACTGTGATCGCTAGAGCGGTAACAGACAAATATATATATATACAGTTTTGAACGGACCTCATTTTCGTCATCTACTAGGTAGGATCGATGAACATTTGAAGAAAAATTTCGAAAATTCCGTCATAAGTGCAACCTCAATAGCTGATTTCCCTTAAGGGAAATCTGCTAATACTGGTGATCTCATCTCATCACATATTTTCTATTTCTATTTATTTATTTATTAATTAACGTCCACTTTTTGCAACTTAGGCTAATCGGGACGGGTTATCTACAGGTTACCACCCTTTTCTAGCCAGGGTGGGATTTTAGGATGTTATTTAATGAATTTCGTCACTAAATAATTTCCTTGGCCCAGGCAAGAATCGAACTCGCCACTCTAGGTTTACCATGTGAGATAAAGGTCAACGCTTTAACTCGCATGGCCAACCTGAGCCCCAATTTCTATGTAAAAAAAAAAAAAAGATGAAAAAATGCTTGAGGGTGGGAGGCCTGAAAACAAGTAACTTTCTTAATACTTGAGTTACGAAAAGATGTATAAAGTAACAATTATATAGCATCAATAGCTTAACTAGATTAGTTCTATAATATTTCGACTCTTAATATCGGAGATATTTTGAATTTTCGAAATTCCACCTCCTTTATAAACCTCCGACTTCATCCATTAACTAATATGATATTGTTAACTAATATGGTAATGATATAGTTAAATATCGAGTATAGTATAGGAGAAGTAAATATTTTTGATCCTCGTCCGCTAAATTTTACTTGATGGCGTCACACTTCGTATTTGAATGTATCTTGATAGTAAATATTCGATGAAAACAATATTTGGTATTTAAGCTTGCAATAAAGGTGTTCGTGATATTTGCAAATAAGACATGAGTCGGAGTGGGGGTTTACTGAGGGATGCAAATTAAATAATGCAAATATCTACGTTAATATTAAAGATAGAGAATAAATGTATACAGCAATACTTATAGTAAATTTTATTTGCAATAGGATTAGTTCAATACACTTGTTCGAGCCGACGTATAATAACTGAGATATTTCGAATTTTCGAAATTCTCGCCTCAAACCATGCTTCCTCTTAGCCATTAACGAACTTTATCTTTACTTGTACATGAAACGTTTAAATATCGAGTTTGCTACCGATCAAATTATGTCTTGAACGGACCTATGCTCGTCATCTCCTGGGTAGGATCGATGGACATTTGAGGAACGTTTTCGAAAATTTCGTCATGGGTACGGTCAGTACTGATTTTCTTAAGGGAATCGTGCTAAAATGAACTGAACCACAATGAAATGCATTTTCATTGCGCGAAGAAAGTAAAGATGTAGGTCATACACGCACAATATGCTTCATAAATATTAAAAGCGATTTCTTATTTTCATTTTCTATTCCTTTTGTAATGCGTGTGATTGCTCGCTTTCATCCACTGTGATAGATATGAGGAGGTGAACATTCAACATGGTGCTTATCATCTTCAGCGAGACTGGAACTCCACTGGCAGACGACCTAACTCCAGCAATTGCAGCTACCAAATGGAGAAGACACATATGTTCATTTTGAGATGGACAGTAAAAGGCAGATGTTCAAATTTCGAAGATCAATTGCTACAATGACAATCTAATAATGTTTTGAGTTAGATAAAATGTGGTGATTTGCTATAATGGGTCGTCGAAATAACATTCCGAAAATTACACGACACATGTGCTGCGTAAACTAAACAGATTTCCAAGAGCAGGCTGAAGTGGTATGTACATTTGATTGATATCTATTATCAATTGAAAAACCAGACTTTTTGATTAAATATGAAGAAGCAGGCCAAGTGTATTTCACATGTTATATTTATATTTAAAAGAGAAATGAAGACATTTAGTGGCAACAGTATATACTGGGTATACCACAAGTAGGTAAGTTGTATGTAGATGACATTCATGTAGTAAATGTACACTTATATTGGCAAATGTCTCCATACATTCGTTGACGATAATTCAGTAGCTTGTGTAAGTGATATTTGGTAGGTATATTTACAAATGTATCCCATCCACATTTTGACGATATTTCGGAAGCGTATGTATGTTATATTTGGAACGTATATACGCAAAAAACATATCGTATGTAAGCGATATTTGGTAAGTATGTTTGCAAATGTCTCCATACATATGTTGACGATATTTCGATAGCGTATATAAGCGATATTTGGTAGGTATGTTTGCAAATGCCTCCATACATATGTAGGTGATATGTTATAATATTTCGATAGCAATATGTAGGTGTTATTCTGATAGCACATATGTATATTTCTTCGGATGTATATTATATGTAGGTGATATTTGTATAGCATATGTAGACGATATTTCTATAGCATATGTAGGTGTTCTTCCGCTAGCATATTTTGCCAGTATTTTTGTAGCATATGTAGACGATATTTCGATAGCAAATGTAGTTGCCAGTATTTTTGTAGGTAGAAATACGTGATATTTCGATAGCATATGTAGACAATATTTTTATAGCATATGTAGAAGATATTTCGATGGCATATGTTGGTATTCTTCGGGTAGTATATTTTGCCAATATTTTTATAGCATATGTAGACGATATTTTGATAGCATATGTTGGTATTCTTCGGTTAGTATATTTTGCCAATATTTTTATAGCATATGTAGACGATATTTCGATAGCAAATGTAGGCGTTCTTCAGCTAGCATATTTTGCCAGTATTTTTGTAGCATATGTAGACGATATTTCGATAGCATATGTTGGTATTCTTCGGGTAGTATATTTTGCCAATATTTGCATAGCATATGTAGACGATATTTCGATAGCATATGTTGGTATTCTTCGGGTAGTATATTTTGCCAATATTTTTATAGCATATGTAGACGATATTTCGATAGCATATGTTGGTATTCTTCGGGTAGTATATTTTGCCAATATTTTTATAGCATATGTAGAAGATATTTCGATGGCATATGTTGGTATTCTTCGGGTAGTATATTTTGCCAATATTTTGATAACATATGTAGACGATATTTTGATACCATATGTTGGTATTCTTCGGGTAGTATATTTTGCCAATATTTTTATAGCATATGTAGACGATATTTCGATGGCATATGTAGGTGTTCTTCCGCTAGCATATATTGCCAATATTTTTATAGCATATGTAGACGATATTTCGATAGCATATGTTGGTATTCTTCGGGTAGTATATTTTGCCAATATTTTTATAGCATATGTAGACGATATTTCGATAGCATATGTTGGTATTCTTCGGCTAGCATACATTGCCAACATTTTTGTATCATATGAAGACGATATTTCGATAGCATATATAGATGTTGTTCGGCTAGCAAAATTTGCCAACATTTTATAGTATGTGTAGACGATATTTACATAGACTAAGTATACGATATTTGGATAGGATATGTAGAGGATATTGTCGCCTTTTCTGTGTGGTTATATTGGCGAGCAGCTGTATAGGAGGGGCGTATTGTGTTAGGTGTGAGAGTGGGGGCCAGGTGTTTGGCTGTAGCTTTCTCCAGAGGGCGTTCACCTCTCGGCAGATTGCATAAGGCCCAAGATCCCACCGACTCCAGAACCACGGTCAGACCTGGATAACGGCCCGCTCACTCTTATCTAACCACCTTCCCTACCATAACCTCTTATCAATTCCTGCTCCGCCAACGAAAGCCTTTCTCCACAGTGTACCTATCGCCAAGGCCCAAGGGGTTTTTAGCAGATTTCAATCTATGGAAATTGGCTATTGAGGTAGTAATCATGATGCGATTTTTGAAAAATTCCTCAAATGTCCTTCGGTCCTACCCAGAAGATGACAAAAGGAGGTCCATTAAAAATTTTATATATATATATATATATATATATATATATATATAAAATTGTAACCTCTGTCTGTACATTGATTTTTTCGCAAAATTTCTCGGTAACTTTTCGTTTCACATGTCATAGACACCACAACTGCATTTTGTTTCTTTCGTGTCTGTTTGTTTGTTTATTTGTTTGTTTGTTTGTTTGTTATCTTTTCACGCATAAACGGCTGAACCGAATTTTATGAAACTTGGTATGTATATTACTACTAGCCCAACTTAGACTTTAGGCTATATTAATGTTCTCTAAGAGGAACAGGAGTGGGGGTTATAAGGGAGGCCTGAAATTAAAAGTAGCGATATTTCGTTTCCTATTGCTTTTTCAGCAAATATGCACACAACAAAAGTTGTTTATTTTGTAATTTAGAGTAACTTTTGTTATATGCACTTTTGCCGTATACGGAAGCATAAATGAGTTATACGCTATAAACTAAACCGGGAGTCCACAATTTTATTTGGCACTAAAGACTCAACCGAATTAAACCAAACTCGGTATGTGAATTAGTACTAACGCCTTCATTATAATAAGCTATACTAACATTTCTAGGGACGGGCAGGAGTGGGGGTTATAAGGAAGGCCTGAAATTAATAATAGTGATATTTCGTTTCCTATTGCATTTTCGGCAAATATGCACATAACAAAAGTTGTAAGTTTTGTTATTTAGAGAAACTTTTTTATATACACTATCATCGTATACCGAAGTATAAAGGCGTTATACGCTAAAAATTATAGCGGGAGACAACAATTTTATTTGGCACAAAAGACTCAACCGCACTAAATAAAACACTCAGTATGTGTATTAGCACTAACGCCTTCCTTATAATAAGCCATACTAACATTTCTAGGGACGGGCAAGAGTGGGGGGTTATAAGGGAGGCCTGAAATTAATAATAATGATTTCCTATTGGGGTTTTTGGCAAATATGCACATAACAAAAGTTGTTTATTTTGTTATTTAGAGAAATTTGCTCAACACTTCTTTTCAATATGAACTACCAGGTACCTCACCTGAAAAAATGAAATGTCAATATTTTCTCCTTAATAATTCAAATCTATGCATAATGCACAGGAGACGGGAAATATGACAATATGCAGGACAGTGAAGTCTTACATAAAAAAATAATTTTATTATTAACAAATGCCAACAACGGGTATTAACCCTAAACACTGGAACGGGTAAATATCAAAATATTGTGCAAAGTAAAGCCTTGCCAAAAATATACCATCACCATTCAGCCTCAAATGAATTCCCGAGCGAAGCCGGGTATCTGAGCTAGTATATATATATATATGTATATATATATATATATATATATATACATATATATCTGTTAACGCTCTAGCTGTTGCAATTTTCGTTTGATCGTTACCAAACCGGTTATTAAATCATTTAATGTAAAAAGAAAGATCAAGTTCGTTAATGGCTGAAATCAGAAGAGGCACTATACGTCGAATCGAAATATTGTATAGAAGCAATCCTATTGCAAATTAAATTTACTATTAATATTCTTATATACATTTATTGTCTATCTGGAATATTAGCAGGATGTATATTTATCTAGTGTTAATCGTCACTAAGGAAATCTGCTTAGTTTACGCAGCCATGGCGTATGTTTTTTGGTTTTAATTTATAAAATGTTATGGCACTTTTACAGCCATCAGAGTACACAAATGGTTATTACAAACACGAAAGGGACCCCATAATTGAGAAAGGTTTATGCCAAGGGTGGCCTCCGTCTCCACACCTGTTGAATACACTCGTTGAAGCGGTCATAGAGAAGATGAAACAACATACCAAAAGTATGAACATTAACGGTAAATATGTTCTGCATATATTAATGGTAGGGATCCCACGGATACTTTATAAAAAGTCCGTCACGCAGGGGCTGGGTATACTAAGCAGATTTCCCTCTTGAAGTTTTACAATAAATAAATATACATCCTGGTAACACATCAGCACCGTCAACATCAAGTGAATGAATACGAACGATAACAAGAACCTCCAACCTCTCACCGGAAAGAAAAACAATTACAGAATATAATATATTAATTTTATTGAGAACTATTTTTTGTATCTAGTACTGTTATCTATAAAGAATCAGAATATTTGTTATTTCAATCAATCTTATTTTAGTAGTCTAAGAACTTAAGACGGGGGGGGGGTGGTTGTCACGAGAACATATTTGCAGGTTTCTCGTATAATTAACGTCTCTTGAAAACAATATTTGGTATTTTACCAGAACTAGCTTTTCGACGAGCCGAACGGAAACTCGACTAGGCCCGAAGTTAGCCGTTCTCATTTCGTCCGTTACAAGTAACAAAAATGCAAATGTCTCGGTTAATATTCAAGATAGAGAATAAATGCATAGAACAATATTTATAGTAAATTTAATTTGCATTTTTTCGATCTGACGCATAATAACGGAGATATTTTGAATTTTTGAAAATATAAATAACTTTCTATTTTGAAACCTTTTTACGATAAAAATGTAGTAAATTCGATAATGTTAGAAAATTAGAAATGAAACTTGAAATTTAATTAGCGAGCTATTTGTTTGTCAAAAAAGTGAGAGTAGTTTTAAAAATTCCTAGAAATCATGTGAAGGAAAATATAGATATTTTAAAAAGGGTGTTTTCTAGTGAAGTCCGCATGGATGATAGGAGTTTCATCCTATCGAAGTATGAAGGATATTTGGTGCAAGAAAGCTATAAGAAGGGTAAAAAAAAAAGAAGTCACGCAGGCAAAGGGTCGAACTAGCTTTTGGTGGGAAAGTCTGTCATCCGTTATCGGCCCACAATTAATAAAAATGCGAATATCTCGGTTAATATTCAAGATAGAGAATAAATTTATATAACAATATTTATAGTAAATTTAATTTACAATAAGATTGGTTCTATACAATTCTTTGATCCGACGAATGGTAACGGAGATATTTCGAATTTTCGAAAATCCCCCCTTTAAACCCCCCCCCCTCCCACTCACTGTTCCTATTTCAGCCATTAACGTACTAGATATGTCCTTTTTCATTAATAGTTTAAATATCTTTTTTGGTAACGATCAAACAATAATTGCGACGGATAGAGTGGTTAGAGACATATATATAGTATTTTGAGCAGACCTCATTTTCGTCATCTCCTGGGTAGGACCGATGGACATTCAGCTGATTTCCCTTAAGGATTTCTTATTACCGTTTTTATTTATTCACTTAATATGTCCGGGGGTGTGTTAGCAGTATGTAGGTTTATCAATTTTTAAACCTCAGGAAGGAAGTCTGTTTACTTTCCCCTGCGTGACGGACTTTTTCCCTTCCATTTTTGAGGTGCTGGATGGTGAAGGAATTATTATTAGGTGAGAAAAAACGCCTCTTTCCTTCACTGTTGTTAATTCGTTGCGACAGTGTGCTTTCAGAGCATACACCTCCATCATCAGTGCCCTGCTCTTCACAAAGATGTTACAGGAGCCAACTCCTTCAGTCACCGGGAATCCTTGGTTTCTCACCTGAGACTTTTTTCTTATTCTATGTAATAAACCGATGAGCAGAAAGGGGCGTGGCGGGGAAGGGATTGGAGGTAGGGCAGAATAGCTCGATTAATATTCGAGATTAGAAAGTATGTAACGCAGGGGCTGCGTTCACTAAGCAGATTTCCCACGTGACTCACGTATTTGCATTTGTCTCAAAACGTAAAGGTTCAATGAAAAAAATATATGGTATGTAGTCGTTATTTAGTAATGTGCTTCATAATGTAACACATTATTGTTAATATAACATAAGTAGGAGTGGGGGTTTACTGAAGGATAAAAACTAAAAAAGCAAATATTTCGGTTTATAATGAAGATCATGAAGAAAAACGTACATAGCAACAATAATAAAACATTACATTTGCAATAAGACTAGAGCGTTAACAGACAAATGAACGTGTGTGTGTGTGTGTGTATATATATATATATATATATATATATATATATATATATATATATATAAAGAGAGAGATAGAGAGAGAGAGAGAGAGAGAGAGAGAGAGAGAGAGCGAGAGAGAGAGAGAGAGAGAGAGAGAGAGAGAGAGAATTTTGAACGTATCTCGTTTTCGTCATCTCCTAATTTCCTAGTTAGGATCGATGGCGTTTGAGGAAATATTTTGAAAATGCCATCATTGCTAACTACTACCTGATTTCCACGGAAATCTGGTAGTAGTTAGCAATGGACAAGATTGTGTTAAAGACTCAATGAAAAGTTCAGAGTGACTCAGAAAAATGTTTGTCCCGATCGATGTTCTACTGCTAATTGAAGGGATTCTGACTGAACGAAATGCCCCCCTGTTAAACATACACCTAATGTTTGGCAATCATCTATTGCGGGCGTTCTCATGACGCTATTTTAGAAAAACTTCTTCGAATGTCCATCGATCCTGCCAAGGAGATGATGAAAATGAGGTCCGTTCAAAACTGTATATATCCGTTTATAATTTCATTGCTAATTAAATTACCTGCAAATATTGCACATATACCTGTTGTGAATATAATTATTTCTCTATCTCAAATATTAACGCATTTATCAAAATACCCCCTTTCTTTGTGATCACACGTTATGAATAAACCGTTATGAACTACTAAATATTGTGTTCCCAGCAATGACTTTTCGTATTTATGAAAATCATCTAAATAGAATTGGGAAATTGTATGAATAGCTGTTAAAAGATTAAGTTAATGTGAGCAATTTGATTATTTTGCAACTCATACATTCTTCATACTACAACAGAATGCCTCAACACAATTTTAGCAGATTTCCCTCAAGGGAAGCAGCTAATCGTTGAACTCATGACGCGATTTTCGACAATTTCCTTTAAATGTGCATCGATCCTATCTATGAGATTACGAAAATGAGGCCCGATAAAAATTATATATATATTTGTCAGTTACTACTCTAGTTGTCGTCATGTTTGTTTGATTGTTACGAAACTTGGTATTTAATCGTTTTATGTAAAAAGAATGATCAAATTCGTTAATGAATGAAATCAGAGGGAAGGATTATCGAAAATTCAAAATATATCTGTTACTGTACGTCGAATCGATAAATTGTATAGAACCAATCTTATTGAACATTGAATGATCTATAAATGTTGTCCTACACATATTTACATATAATGAATATTAACCGAGATATTTGCATTTTACAGTTTTCCGCTTTCAGTAAACCCCCACTCCTACTAGTGTCATATTTATAATTAGTCGTCTATCATTTACCACTTCATTACAAGGTTAAATAACTTATATAGATATTCTTTTCAACAAACCTTTATTACACGAGATTCATGCAAATACGTTCTGTACCCCCCTCCCCTCACCCTTATTTGTTCTTGGATTACTAAAATCTGAGTGATTGAGATAAAAATTATTTTAATTCATTACAAATTACTCCAATAGCAATAGTAAATAGTTTTCAATAAAATTAATATGTTATATTCAGATATATTTCATTAATTGTTCTTCTCTCCGGTCTAGAATAATTCTATCTGTTGAGTGCTGCGATGTTGGCTGCCTAGTTTCTTTACAATTCAGAGGCTTTCCATTGTAGGAAAAGTAAGGTCTCCTATTTTTTTTTTCATAGAAAATTTAATTTATTTACAACTTTGGTTACATCATTGGAAGGGTTGAATATTTACCTATTTTTCTACATATTCGCCTTGACGATCAATAACTTTTTGCATTCTGTTTACCAGCTTTTTAATGCCGGTGCCGTACCACTCTCCCGCCGCGTCACGAAGCCAACTGACGACTGTTTCTTGAGAGCGGGAAACAAGTGGTAGTCGCTGGGGGCAAGGTCCGGGCTGTAAGGAGGGTGGTCGATGATATCCCAGCCGAATCCATTGAGTAGGGTGGTCGTTTGATGTGACACATGTGGACGCAAATTGTCATGAAGTTCAAGAAGCAGTCGTCAGTTGGCTTCGTGACGCGCCGGGAGAGTGGTACGGCACCGGCATTAAAAAGCTGGTAAACAGAATGCAATAAGTTATTGATCGTCAAGGCGAATATGTAGAAAAATAGGTAAATATTCAACCCTTCCAACGATGTAACCAAAGTTGAAAATAAATTAAATTTTTTATGAAAAAAAAATAGGAGACCTTACTTTTCAATACGCCCACGTATTATTAACTTGTAAATCAACTGAAAAATTTCTTATTTCCATTTTTATTTATTCTTATTCGCTTAACATTCGCGGTGGTGTTACAAGTATGTAACAGTTTAGTTTACGCAACCCCTGTGTGACGGAGTTTTATCATTCTTTATTTTTAGTTTATTTTTGTTTTTTATATTTTTATATTAGTTTTATTTTGGAGGGAAACTAAAACGATAATAACTTCGTCAATATTTGTCCCATGGACAATACAGACTTCATGCTCAAAACTATACACATGATTAATTTCAAAGTAATAAATGTATTATTTAGTACTTCCTCTTACAATACTTATATTTCGATGGGAAACCATTTCTGTTTCAACTTAACAGCCTTAACGTTAGCCTTAATGCAATTGATAACCTAGAAAAGAGAGTTCGATTTACACCAGGGCAAAAAGTTCGTATAGTTTTTTCGCTAAGTCCTTGTACGATTTCTCGTTCTTTGTAGCACTGGAGAAGGATACCAACTGCATCTGAAAACTATCAGTACTTCAATACACTTATCTATTTGACGAATTTCTTGAATTTTGAAAATTTCCCTGAAATTTCAATCGATTATACTTAGTAGAGGGCGAAAATAAGGTCCGCTCAAAATGATATATATATATATATATATATATATATATATATATATATATATAGACACCCAAACAATCAAGTTAATCTTCCCTCTTTCTGAGGGTAGCTGTTTGGTCAGCCTCCTAATCTGCCAATTTTGGTAATATTATTATTATTATCTTATTTTATTTTGTTTATATTGTACATTGAAATTTGGTTAGTTGAATGGAGGAAATTTGGGAGGTACCTCAGGTGAGATTGCAGCTTAATATTTCAGCTTTATTTTTTATATAAATGATGGTTTACAATTTTTATAGATGATTTTAGGATAAGGGTGGACAAGTCCTTCAAGTCATCTTTATATATATATATATATATATATATATATATATATATATATATATATATTTTTCTCTTACCTTTCTAGGGATCGCAATTATTGCAGTATCGTTACCAAACTAAAGATCAAGTTCTTTAACTAATGGAATCAGACTAAAGTGAGGAAGGGGGGGGGGTGTTAAAGGAAAGTAATTTCGAAATTTTTTGTTATGTTACGTCGGATTGAAAAATGTTATAGACCCAATCTTATTGTAAATTGAATTGACTATAAATGTTGATATACAGGATGTCCCAAGTATGTTGTAGTTATAAAAGGCTGACACTTGGTGTGGTATAATTGAGACACCTGAAGAATCTTTTCAGTACATATTCAACATCGTACCCTTCTCCAGTACTTCTCCACCGTCCAAAACTTTGTAATTTCCAATGGAATGCCCTACTCTTTATGACGGATTCTTCTAGAAAATCAAATTCTATAATGCGGCATCATTTTGCCGTAAAATGCACACATCTTTATTTCAGGAGCATTTTATTGAAAAATTCTGCAACTTAAAAGTTGTAGCCAACTAAATTATCTTTGAGACAACTATACGGGAGAAGGAGGAAAGGTTTCGAGGTTCAATATGGACTGCAAAGATTCTTCATGGCTCACAATTATTGCACCCCCAAGTCTCATCGTTTTACTAATACTATTGGTGAATTTAAGGGGGGGGGGGTTTCACGGGAACTTGGGACACCCTGTATACATATTTCCTCCACCATGAATATTAACCCTTCACAGGCAAGGCTGGGTCGCCGGTGACCCAGATGTTGGTAAAAATAATATTCTGAGTATAGTAAACGAAGGAGGGGAGTTGGAGTGCACGGTACCCCTCCCCTCCTTCCGAGAGTTGATGAAAAAGAAATTGAGAATCAGCCTGGACCCAGCACTTCAAGACGTCGGTGTGCTTTTTGTGAAAAATCAAGAGATCGTAAGGGTACATCAAACTGCGCTCATTGTAATCGCAGCCTATGTGCTGAGCATAGGCTAAGTATTTGTTCTCGATGCATTACAAGAGTCTCACCTGAAGAAGATGAAGAAATAGAAGATTGCTAGATTGTTCTGAGTTTGAAGTATTAGTGAACTTTCATTACTAAGAGTTTATTCCCTTTTTTTGATTTTTTTATCCCTCATATTTTCTTATTCTTTTTTCCGAGTATTTTTTTATATATATTTTTTTTCTGTAAGAGTTTAAACTATTTATTTTGATCTGGAAAGCTTTTGACTGTTCAGAGTAGGAAAAATTATTGCTGGACTGCCGGATGAAATGGAAGACTGATAACTTACTGAAAATTACTTTATCACTAAGATTTTATTAAATTTTCTCGTCTTTTATAGCTGGAAATTTCTTATTTTTTCCCTTCTAGAAGTTTACTCGTTTAATTTTTATCTTTTATCCGATACCAAAGGTCTGGAACTCTACGTTCCTACTAATTTAAGTATAGTTTCTACTAATGCAAGTTTTTGTATTTTTATCATATTATGTATATTCCTAATTAAAATAAATTTTCCCAACTATACTTTCTTTTTTTATATAAAAAAAAAACAAACAACAAAAACTGGAATATTTTTGTTAAAATGAAAAAAATGTGCTATAAATATGACTGGGGCACCCGTGACCCAGCTTGCCTGCGCTGTAATTTTCATATTCCTTGTCTGTGAAGGGTTAACCGAGATTTTGTAGTTCACAGTAACAAAGTAACAGCAACAATAAGATGTTATAAGAGGAACCACTTTTTTCTAAGTATAAAATTCCAAATAATGCTTTTATGAGATTCTCAAATCCGTTACGAATTAAGATTTTACGTTCTTGTTTATTTGACCTTTTCAGTGATCTCTAAAGATCGTACATCCCATTGGCAGATACTGAAGTTGGGCATGGTTTAGTGGGGGTTTAGGGGTGAGGCGGGGCAGGGAAATCGACAATCCATAATAGTTTCCTTATTTTGAGTCAGATTATAAAATGTAACTCAAAAGTTCCAGTTAAATTATCGACGGCCTACAATTGTGGCTGAGTGATATTTTTCATAACTAATTAATCATCAAACCTCCCTATTTTCAGCGTCCCTCCCCACCTTTCTACTCACCTGGTCTACAGTAGAAATAGGAAATATGGTTCAACGAGATCAAAAGTCATAGCAGCTGGTGGGAAGTCTGCTTATTCGACGCAGCACCTGCGTGGGGTACTATTTTAGCCGAGTCCCAACCATCATATGAAGACTTCTGATGCCTTATGCTAGGCCTTTGGGATTGTAGTTGGACTTTGAGGACTAGGTTCGAGCAAGAATCCAGGCCACTTTCACAGAACTGTTGCACACCCCTTGACCCTGTTAGCAGCTCTCGGGAGCTTGACTAGCTATAGCCTTCTCATCTATTATGTTCACTCCTAAATCGATATTTCATCTATACATCGATTCCGCTTAAATACATAACAGTAAGAGGCATGTTTGAATCGATTTTAGTCATATATTAAACAGGGAATACTGGATTTTATTTCGAAATGTTAATTTAAGAAAGTCCGTCTCGCAGGTGCTGCGTAAGCTAACGATATTTCCCATGTTCAAGTATATAAAACTTGTCATCTCATTATACCGCGTATTCCCTATTTATATCTTAAAAAACCGATGAGCATATGAGGGGGGATATCGAAGGAGTAGAAAACAAGAAAGTACGTATAACTCGCTTAATACAGTGGTTACGGGAAAATGCATAGAGCAAAAAGTCCGTCCCGCTGGGGGCTGCGTAAACGTAGCAGATTTCCCACGTGAAGTTATACACAATAGAGAAATTTCACGAGAGCCAAACAGTTACGCAAACGGCCAAACTAGCTTTTGGCGGGAAACTCACTTTCGTCCTTTCCCAGCCCACATTTAATAAAATACAAATATCTCGGTTAATATTCAAGATAGAGAATAAATGTATATCACAATATTTATAGTAAATGTAATTTGCAATAAGATTGATTCTACACAAGTTTTCGATCCGACGTATAGTAACGGAGATATTTCACATTTCCAAAATCCTCTTCTCAAAACCCCCCCTACCACTGGTCCAATTTCAGCCATTAACAAACTTGATCTGTCTTTTTACATAAAATGACTAATTATCAAGTTTAGTAACAATAATTCCGACCTTTAGAGCGGTAACAGACATATATATATATATATACAGTTTTCAACGGACTCATTTTTGTCATCTCCTAGATCGATGGACATTTGAAGAAAAATTTCGAAAATCGAGTCATGTCCTTAAGGGAAATCTGCTAAAATTGTAGAGCATCAATATTTCAACGAGATTCGTTTTATAACATTTTAAAGTCCAACTCATAATAATGGAGATATTTTGAATTTTCTAATTCCACCTCTACACCCCCCCACCCCCACTATCCCCCTGCACCTGTTTCCGTCACTGATAAGTATGTTCTTCAGTGTTGACCGTAATGGTTAAATATCGAGTATAGTAATGATCAGGTAAATATTAGCAGATTTCCCTTAAGTGTAATCAGCTATTGAGGTCGTACTCATGATGCGAGTTTCGAAAAATTTCTTCAAATGTCCATCGATCCTACCCAGGAGATGACGAAAATGAGGTCCGTTCAAAATTATATATATATATATATATATATATATATATATATATATATATATATATATATATATATATATATATATATATATATATATATATATATTTGTATGTTAACGCTCTAGCGGTCGTAATTTTTGCTTGATCGTTAACAAACTCGGAATTTAATCGTTTTATGTAAAAAGGAAGATCAAGATCGTTAATGGCTGAAATCGGACTAGTGGGAGGGGGGGTTTACGGGGGGATGTTTGAAAATTCAAAATATCTCCGTTATTATGCGTCGGATCGAAAAATTGTATAGAATCAATCTTATTGTAAATTAAATGTACTATAAATGTTGTTCTATACATTTATTCTCTATCTTGAATATTAACCGAGATATTTGCATTTGTATTGTGTGGGTGATCGGCAGGACTCCATGTTCCGGACTTTCCGCCGAGAGCTCTGGTGGCCGTTTCCGGAACTATTCCTCCCTCGTGAATAGGTTTAGAGATCCCTTCCTACTACAGCTGTTATTGGGCAGATTTCTCTACTGTGAAACTTCACGTGGGAAATCTGCTTATTTTACGCAGCCCCTGCGTGACGGACTTTTTTCTAGTTAGGAACGAAATAGTCCGTCACGCAGGGGCTGCGTAAACTGAGCAGATTTCCCACGTGAAGTTTTACAATATTGAAATCTGCCTACTAATAACGGCAGTAGTAACCAATCTCTAGACCAATCACGAGGGACGAGAAGTTACGGAAACTGCCAAACTAGCTTTCGGTGGAAAGTCCCGAATATGGCCGACTTCTGCTGACTACTTACACAATACAAATTCAAATATCTCGGTTACTATTCAAGATACAGAATACATGTTAAACAATATTAATAGTAAATTTAATTTGCAATTAGATTGATTCTATACAATTTTTCGATCCGACGTATAGTAACGGAGATATTTCGAGTATTCAAAAATCCTCCCACTAAACCCCCCCCCCTCCCACTGGTCCGATTTCAGCCATTAACAAACTTGACCTTTCTTTTTGTATAAAACGATTATATATCAAGTTTGGTGACGATAAAACAAAAATTGCGACTGCTAGAGTGGTAAAGGAAAAATATGTATATAGATAGATATATACACTCAACCGCAAAAAAAAAACCGGACACTTCATTTTTGTCGTATTAAAAGCTAATTTTCAGCAATTTTCTTTATGTGAGTATTCTAGTTATTACAGAGAATTTAGAGTCTAAGTCCATTAAACTAATCCCTTCAGGATTAGTAAACAATTAGATAAAACTCAAATTAGATTTATTTGTCTTGAAGTTGATCTATTCTAAACTGTAAGTAGTTTTTCGCATATTATTAACATCTTTAATTATTAACATCTTTAATTATTAACCAAGCATTTTCTTTAATTAATGTTTTATTTTTATTGCGGTCCAGAATAAAGGGTCTTTCAAACTTAGATGCAAGGCCGGAGCTAACGTTACATTGCCGAAACGCTTGGGGTAGCGAAGTCTAACATTCACTGTAATAAAAATGAAGAATAATTTTTTTTTTTTTTAATAGTGTTAATTTATCTTTTTTCTTTTTTTTATTTTGTAGTTTTTGTAAATAATCAATAACAATTATTCACTTTTGGCAGATTTTGTTTAAATAACCTATAGATTAACCAATTATTTTAATTAAAAAGATTAATATACATATATATTAAGTATTTAACAAAATTATAAGACTAAATCTAAGTGTCCGGTTTTTTTTGCGGTTGAGTGTATATACAGTTTTGAACGGACCTCATTTTCGTCATCTCCTGGGAATGATCGATGGACATTTGAAGAAATTTGTCGAAACTCGCGTCATGAGTACGACCTCAATAGCTGATCCCCCTTAAGGGAAATCTGCTAAAAAACCGATCAACGTATTTGGAAGGATTTCAAAAAGTATAAGTTCAACGAAAATAGAGTTTGCTATTAAACATTCCAATGAAGTGATTCGCCATATACCAGATTATTGTTAATATGGCGTGAATAGGAGTGGGGGATTACTGAAGGCCCAAAACTAAAATAAGGAAATATCTCGGTCAATAATCAACATAGAAAAAACATGTGCACAACAACATTTGTAGAACATTGGAGTCTGTTTGTTTGTGACATTTTCACGCATAAACGGCTGAACCGAATTTTATGAAACTTGGTATGTATATTAGGACTAACCCAACTTAGACATTGGGCAATATTAATATTTTCAGAGACTAAGAGGAGTGAGTTATAAGAGAAATTAGAAACAGCGATATTTCGTTCCTTATTGCTATTTCTCCAAATACGCACATAACAAAAATTGTTTATTTTGTTTTTTAGAGTATTATTTCTTATGTACACTTTTGTCGCATACCTAATTATAAATGAGTTATACGCTAAAAGCTATGCCAATTTTACTTGGCACAAAAGAATCAACAGAACTAGACAAAACGGCATGAGAATATTCACTAATTCCTTCATGATAATAAGCTGTACCAACATTTCTAAAAACGAGCTGGAGTGGGGGCTGTAAGGGAGGCCTGAAATTAAAAATAGCAATATTTCGTTTCCTATTTGTTTTTCGGCAAAATAAGCACATTATGAAAGTTGCTTATTTTATTATTTATTTTAACTTTTTTTGCGTTCACTTTTGTTGTAAAATGAAGTAAACACGGGATATACGCTAAAACTATTGTTGTAGTCATTAATTTTATTAGTACTTATTTAAGTGTTATTAATAAATCCATATTATGACAAATGACGTTATGTTTTAGTTTTATATGATAGTTCTAAGTATGATTCGGATTAGTGAGATTGTAAATCTCCCCCCCCCCCTCCTCCTCATTTATTTATTTTCCCTAGAAAATAACTTTGTTATTTATTTCCTATAGTAATGAAAAACTATAAGAGCATTTCCATTATTTAATTTGTATAATGCATTATTTAAGCAAAGTCATGCTGAACTTGCACAAGGAGTGATAGCAGAAGTTGTAGTGAATCGAAATCTTTGGTTCTCGTAATATATTATCTTATTTCCTATATCTTGATTAATTGAAGCAAATATATATTATAATAAAAGTAATATTTAAAAATTAATGGTAATGTTATTATGACAAAAGACAATATTCGTTTAAACACGATATGATTGTTAAAAGTATTACTTAGTTTGCAGGGAGGGCTACGATCTCTTCCCCTCGCCTAACTTTTTGAATATACATGAAATTGTTAGGATACCACTATTATTTAATCAGGCAGATAACTTATTAAAATAATATTTTGAATCAATAATTTAAAGTAAACAACGTTGATAACCCTCTTGCGGGAGCAGAAGTTGACGGGAAGCTAAAACAGTCAATTGAATTTACTTATATCCTGAGAAATGCTGGCATAACTGAAAGTGATTTCCAGTAAGTGAGATTTACTATTACGAATATACAACTACTATACTATGTACAAAACTACGCATAAACTATAAGTGCTCGGATTGGTTTTTGACGGGAAATATGTTCATTATATATGATATTTAATTGTAATAAATGATATCCATGATTATGGTTTGAAATATTCAAAAACGGTTTGTCAAAAAGTGGAGAGGAATAGAAAACGTTCCCATTTTCATTTATTTTTCAAAACTAAAAATTTCATTCTCTTAGTAGCCAAAAGTTACAGGGATGTGTCAAATAAATGTTATTAATTTTTTTATATTTTTTTGAAAAGGGATAGCCCCTGAAGTGGTGCTACGTACACGAAACATGTAGGGCACTTTCATTAAAGTCTCCACCAATAAACATGTTTTTTAGTGGACAACCTTGCCATAAAAAATGTAGCACATATATATATATATATATATATATATATATATATATATATATATATATATTGAGTTTTGGACCCTCTATGCACCGGCCATGGAGATATGAAGGTGGTGTGCTGAGAGGTAGGCGTGGCGGTAGGTTTTGGACCCTCTATGCACCGGCCATGGAGATATGAAGGTGGTGTGCTGAGAGGTAGGCGTGGCGGTAGGTTTTGGACCCTCTATGCTCCGGCCATGGAAATAGGAGGGTGGTGTGCTGAGAGGTAGGCGTGGTGGTAGGTTTTGGACCCTCTATGCTCCGGCCATAGAGATAGGAAGGTGGTGTGCTGAGAGGTAGGCGTGGTGGTAGGTTTTGGACACTCTATGCACCGGCCATGGAGATATGAAGGTGGTGTGCTGAGAGGTAGGGGTGGTGGTAGGTTTTGGACCCTCTATGCACCGGCCATGGAGATATGAAGGTGGTGTGCTGAGAGGATAGTAGATTGCAGCGAGGTAGAAAGGTGCTTACGTCAAGAGGCAGGAGTTGTTGAATCTCGGTTACATGGTCATTACGCAACCACCCTCCCCTCCCGCCAACTTGCAACTTTTACTCCCCATCCCTACTCCACTCATCAGCCGAGCTTTTCTACTCTCAACCATATTCCATATGGAATCAGAAATTTAAAATCCAGATATTTTCAAAATTTATTGCCATAACATTTAATCTCCAGGGACTGAGGATATGTTAGAGCTTATCCATGTCCTTCCTATTTTGAAAAAAAATTGTCCGTCACGCAGGAGCTGCGGAAACTAAGCAGATTTCCCTCGTGCTAGTATAACACGCTTGTGGTATCATAACGCCAGATATTCTTTATTTATATCTAAAATACCCGATCAGTAGAAGTGGTTTACTAAAGGCAGAAAATAAGTAAGCAGGAATAACTCGCATAATACTTGAGACACGAAAAATTCATAAAATCATAATTTTAGAACATATATAGTTTAAGTAGGTTGGTTCTATAAATGTTACAAACCGACTTATAATAACGGAGATATTTTGAATTTTTTATCCCATCCCTCTCTAAACCCCCACCAATCCAGGTCCAGTTTCCGGCAATAACAAGTATCATCTCCTGCGTTGGCTGAAACTGTTAAATATTGATTGTTGTATAGATCAGATAAACTTTTCAAGTAAAGAACGAAAAATCTTAATTGATGGCATTTATAGATCACTGAATTTGCATTAATATTGGCACCATACAGTATTGTGATCCGACGCATAATAACGGATATCTTAAGAAGTTTTGAAATTCCCCTCCTAACCCCCACCCCACTAGTCTGATTTCAGCCATTAATGAACTTGCCATCTTCATTTCTGCATGGAAATTTTGAATATCGAGTATGGTAACGATCAATATCTCTCAATCATCTCGTTGGTCGGAGCGAGGTATATCGGAGGAACTTTTCGAAATTCGCGTCATGAGTACGACAAAATGATGATCGTATCGATTTTTTTCAACATATGACAAACGATTTAGGACACAGGAAAAGTGGGGATTTAGCTTTAGGATTGCTTGATGAATTCAAAGGATGTGCGACTCGGCTAAAGTTGCATTGTTTTAAGTAGTTGTGGATGTTGATAAAACTGACGATTGTTGACGGAAGTGAGAGGACAATATATATTTCAGTTTATGGAACACGTAGAGAGCTGTTGTAGTGTTGTTGAAAACGCGGGTTCAGTTGATAGAATAGCATTTGATGGCATGTGTTTAATGGCTGGTAGTTGGACTTGTAGGATTTGAAGAGGATGGAGGAGTGCTGATGACTTCTGTACAATCGTATATAGTAAGCCGAATAGAGTCACAAGCAAGTGTGATGGCTATGAACACTAAGTCCAAATGCCTAAACAAGGATGGGATTGGCGGTGAGTTTTGCAGCGATTCCTGAAAGGGGTCTATAGGAAGTGTATAGAGGCCCGTGTATAGTGGAGGGTGTATAGCATGGGGTAGGCACGTTGTCTGCTAGACGCCGTTTGCTTGCAGATGGACTACAATAGGAAGATAATACGATAGACGAGTCATCACAAGACTGCTATACGACTGGAATCAAGGTAGAGATGGTTGTGAACGATTTATGAAGAGATAGTCCACTCCAGGAGGTTCACGAACCATGGCACCATGCAAGTACCCTTAGGAATCCTTTAGAAATGGTGGTATGCCACTGTAAGAGAAGGTGGCAAATGATCATTGAAATGGCGATTTTTTGAGGTTCATTCTAGGATTTGAGGTGGCAGGTGATTTTTCGGAGCTCTGTTGTACGATTGGGGGCGGTAGACGATTTTTCTGTGCCCTGTTGGAAGTAGGTTTGGAGGTGTTAGGCGATTGTTCTGAGCTCTAATGTAGGAATAGAGGTAGTAAGCGATTTTCCCGAGTTCTGTTTTAGGACTGGAGGCGTTAGGCAATTTATCTGAAATGGGACGTAGGATTGGGGGCGGTAGGCGATTTTTCTGAGATGCGATGTAGGATTGGAGGGCGGTAGACGATTTTTCTAAGCTCTGTTCTAGGATTGTACGCAGTAAGCAATTTTTCTGTGCTCCGTTCTAGGATTGGAGGCGTTAGGCGATTTTTCTGAGATGGGTTGTAGGATTGAGGGCGGTAATCGATTTTCCCGAGCACTGTTTTAGGATTGGAGGCGTTAGGCGATTTTTCTGAGATGGGATGTAGGATTGGGGGCGGTAGATGATTTTTCTGAGATCTGTTATAGATATGGAGGCGGTAAGCGATTTTCCTGATGTAGGGAGAGACTAGTGTATATAGTTGTCGAGGGGTGAGTGTGCCAATGACCTTAGAGTGGGGGTGGCCGACGTCAGAGGCGGAAGCAGGAGGCGGTGTTTACCGTTGCCATGGCTACCGACTCTATCGACCGCCGCCCCCAACTATGTCAGCCCCAGTCATCAACCCCTAGCTCATTCACCCCCCACCACCCCTATTTATACTCCAGCTCTTCCTACTTCCTACATAGCTCTCGTTGGCTCACATCCTCATCATCATCAACCACATCATCAGAAAATAGAACGGAAGTTCGTAAAGTTAAGGGTCTGTCGAATTGGCGTAGTTCTTGCGCATTCCAACAACAAACAATTGATGCTTCTCAACTATAATTAGTGCTGCGAAGGCAACTTGTTTATGCGTGAAACACATTAAGCTCCAAAAAAAAGTCCACCACGCAAGGCTGCGTAAACTAAGCAGATATCCCACGTGAAGTTTTAGCAGTTGATCGCCCTGACAACAATCTCATCTACATCTAAGTGAAGTTTTACAATAGAGAAACTTAACGAACAGTTACGGAAACAGCCGAACTAGCTTTTGGCGGAAACTCACGACTAGAGCCGAAGTTAGCCGATGTCATCCTGTCCGTTATCCGCGCACAATTAATAAAAATGCAAATATCTCGGTTAATATTCAAGATAAAGAATACATATATATATAAGAATATATTTATAGTGAAGTTAATTTGCAATAAGATTGGTTCTATAATTTTTTTCGATCCAACGTATAGTAACGGAAATATTTCGAATTTTCAAAAATCCCCCTCCTACCCCCTCCCACTAATACGATTTCAGCCATTAGCGAACTTAATCTTTCTTTTTGCATAAAATGTTTATATATCGATCAAGCAAAAATTGCGACCTCTAGAGAACAGACAAATGTATACACACACACACACACACACACACACACACACATATATATATATATATATATATATATATAGATATATATATAAATAAAACATATATACTACCAATTTTATATACTAGTTAATAATAAATGCAAATATCTTAGCTGATAATCAAGATAGTGAAAAAATGTACATAACAACACTTAAAGAAAATTAAGTTTGCAATAAGATTCGTTCTATAAACGTTTTCGATCCGGCGCATAATAACTGAGATATTAAGGATTTTCGAAATTCTCCCCCTCTCCACCCACCCCCCCCCTCCCTCTGGTCCGATTTCAGCCATTAACGAACTTGATCTTTCTTTTTGTATAAAACGAATATATATCAAGTTTGATAACGATAAGACAAAAACTGCGGCCGCTAGAGCGGTAACAGACTAATTTATATATATATATATATATATATATATATATATATATATATATATATGTACATATGTATATGTACATATATATATATATATATATATATATATATATATATATGTACATATATATATATATATGTACATATATATATATATATATATGTACATATATATATATATATATATATATATATATATATATATATATATATATAGATGTATACAGTTTTGACCGGACGTCATTGTCGTCCTCTCCTGGGTAGGATCGATGGATATTTGAAGAAAATATTTGAAAAGCGCGTCATAAGTATGACCTCAATAGCTGATTTCCCTCCTGGGCAATTTACTAATATCGCAGAATGAAAGACACTTCGTTCCGAAAATTTGGTTGACGTGCTGATATGAACATAAACATTTTTTCGGTCCCAAAAGGACGATTTTATTTTTGTTTGATTGAATACATGGAGGGCTTGGTAGAAGCATGTCTACTAGCCCCACACCACGTAGGAAATTATATCTGCTTTTAATAATAACTCGGCCTCCTTTATGGACAGAATCTGCGTACGTTCTACTTAAAGATGATGTCACACCTACTACACGTGACCTTTGGTTCGGCCAGTTGAGGCTTTGCCGATTTGACTCAATGTTTTTCAGTTATTTTTAAAATTTATTGTTTTTACTGACAAGTATTTGTGGTGGTTTTTTTTGTTTATAGTTTTGAATTATTAATTATTGTTTGTGATTTTGGGGATAAATATAGTGATTTGCCATTACTTTTTAGCAGATTTGCCTAAAGTGAAATCAGCTATTGAGGTCTTACTCATGAGTCGATTTTCGATTAAATACTACAAATTTCCATCGATCCTACCTAGGAGATGAGCAAAATGAGGTCCTTATATATATTTGTCCGTTACCGATTTTTTCGTTGGTTTTTATTTAAAAGAGTTTTATTTAAAACTACAGGTTCGTTAACAATTGATATCGTACTGAGAGAGGGGAAGGGAGGTTAAGAGGGGATATATTTTGAAAATTCGAACTATCTTCGTTTTTAAACATCAGATTGATAATGGTATTGAGATATTCTTGTTGTACACATGTAATTGTAATTAAATGTTGGAATATACATATTTTCTCTATCGTGAATATTAACATAGATATTTGGATTATTTTAGTTTTTCAGCCTTCAGCAAATCTCCCACTCCTACTCATTTCGTATTAACAATAAGCTGTTATAACATGAATCAGTTTAATCTAAGCTTAAAACAAAATATGATTTTCAAGAGATCTTTATTGTGAGAATTCGTTGAGTGGTGACGTCATCAATCAGGATTTTACATTCTTATCACGAAATTGTTTATTTGATCTATACCATACTCAACAATTGACCGTTTCAGTCAACACTAAAGACCATGCTTGCTATTCACTGAAGTCGGGCCAGGAATATGGAGGTTCAGAGGGAGGGGGAAACCTAAAATTCAAAACTAGTCCTTCAGGCAGGGAATATAACAAAATATCTATATAACAAAATTTATAGGCAATTGAATTGATTGGTTGGATTGTTTGGTTTTATACAATTGTTCAATCAGACGAATAAAAACTAAATTCATGTCCCTTCCAGCCATCCCATTTCAGCCGCTAACGAACTTGATCTTCAATTTTACTTAAAACTCTAATAGAGTTTGGTAATGATTAAACAAACTTTGGAACCGCTAGATTCCCTTGAGGGAAATCTGCTAAAGTGCCTGTTTAGTTGACGCAACCGCTGCGTGCCCACCTTACTTACTTAGCGGATTCCAAGTGAAGCAGTAACGATTTTGACTTGTTGGAAAGGAAACGAACTTGGCGGATATAGGACAAACAGTCAAGGTTAGGGTATCTCAGGGTTTGCCAACTTAATAGCCAACGCTCAAGTCTCCAGGTTCACTGGAAGAGATGATGTTGCAACCATTCAGCATAAATCATCTTCCATTTCAGACATGCGCAGCAAAGATTCCGAACGATTTCGACGATGGACAACAATCATCATCAAAGGACAGAATACATTCGTTATTAAATAAACTGATTAAATTAAATCTAGCGAAATGTAACAGCATCTTGGATTTATTTTACCATAAGTCCCCGATTCTAATATCCCTAGAGCAGAGGCTACTTACCTGATATTGATTTTTTGTAAATTTCTAACTGTAGTGAAGTTTAGTGTTAAAAACTTAAAGTAAAAACACATGTTAAGTTTTATATATTTATTAATTGAATTTAAATTAAAACTACTCAAAATAAAATTTTGTGTCTGTTATATAAAGTATACGTAACATAAAATAAACTATGCAATAAGTAAATGTTTTAGTTGAGAAGGATGAACCTGATGCTTTAATAATAAATTATCAACATTTGGCGTCAATTTTGTAAGGTTTAATCTTAAATCTCCTCGGCTAATGATGTCCAGTCTGTTTCTTTTTTTCGTTAGGAGATTGGTAACAGCGCTGAACCCCCTTTCCACTAGGTATGACGATGGAAAGGAAATTAAAAATTTCCTCTCTATATTCCATAATACGGGATAAGTCTCTGGTATGTTGTTTTGCAGCCAGATTTCAAGCCAGAGTGCAAGTTCGCGAAGCTCTGAGACTGCACGTATGCTTGTAACAAGATGATACTGGTATATCATTATGTGCAGGTTTTTACAAGTTCATAATGTATTGCGACCACAAAGCGAATGCCTACATACTACAACTTACACAATTTTATAAACATATATAATACATTTTTTACTTCATAGGTACTTTTATAAATAATGTATATGTCTTTATATTATAAGATAGTATAATGTAAGTAAATAGTTACTATCAGTGTATGTTGAGATCCACTATCGTAGACCCCTATTTTCATTTCATGGACCCCCAAAATTTTTTTTCGCATGACGTAGACCCCTCGCAGGTTGTCATAGACCCCTGGGGGTCGATATAGACCACTTTGGGAATCATCGCCCTAGAGGCACAATGTACATGATATTGTACATGATATTTATTTACTTTAATGATATAAAGATTAATTGGAACGAGTTATCTATTGGTTCCGTTGAGGGCAATCGGCTATTGGGGCAGTAATTATGAATGAAGAACTTCTGAACTTAATAGAAGACATTAACGCTTTTGCCTAAATTGAAAGTGGCTGCAGCTTGACGCATCTCCTTCCCACTACTTAATCAACAAGAGAAATCTTTTCCAGTATCTATCGCAGCTTGCATATTAAGTAGTCACCCAGCTAACCCGATCTGACAGAAATGGATTATTTTCTAGGGGGGAGTGTAAAAGGCATCTATACCAGAACAAGTTGCAGAATATTTTATGAAAAATAAAATCAGATTGGGGACAAATTCAATTTCAGCAGCAGAAATACACAGCTCCAAAAGGGATTTCCGATAATGTCTTTTGAAGTACAGAAATGAGGAATTCGGCATTTTCGAACATATGTAAATGTACTATCTGTAAGCATTGTAGAGTAATTTAAAAAAAAAAAATGTTTTTTTTGTTTTTTTTACATGAAACTATGCAGGTGAAAAAATGTATTCCTTTTACAAATAACTACTACGTTATTAGTTTAAAATAAATTAAATCTAAGAACATTTTTCGTTATGATGATATTTTTGTTTGGATTCCTTCAGAAATGCTTTTACTTTATTTCTATTTAAATAATTTTATTGTTTTTTTTTTTAATTTCAGAATCCATTCTATTTCCCGTAGCCTTGTGACAAAGATAATTTAATTGCTGCATTATTCAATAAAATGCACCAATTCTGAGATCTCTAATGATTTCAGGTAAAGAACGGCTAAAGGATACACCAAATCGAAAAGTTCACTGAGATAAATTCGTTTTATAATTTGATTCGCTACAAGTATCCGTCTTAAAAAACGTCCGTTACGCAGGGGCTGCGTTAACTAAGCAGATTTCCCACGTGCGCCACTTTGCATTTATCTCAAAACTTAAAAGTTCAATGAGAACAATATTTGGTATTTAAGCTTCAAATAAAGTGCTTCATAACATAATAGAATATTGTTATTATGAGATGCAAACTAGTTAATATGAGCAAATATTTACCACCTATTTAATTAATACCTATTTACTACCTATTTTATATACTACTTAATAAGAAATGCAAATATTTCAGTTAATAATCGAGTTAGTAAAAAAATGTACATAACAACATTTATAGAGCATTACATTTGCAATAAGATTGGTTCTATACAAGTTTTCGATCCGACGCATAATAACGGTGATATTAAGGATTTTCGATTTTCTCCCCCTCTAAACCCTCCCCCCCCCTCCCTCTGGTCCAATTTCAGCCATTAACGAACTTGATCTTTCTTTTTGTATAAAACGATTATATATCAAGTTTGGTAACGATAAGACAAAAACTGCGGCCGCTAGAGCGGTAATAGACAAATATATATATATATATATATATATATATATATATATATATGTATGTATAGATATATACAGTTGTGAACGGGCCTCATTTTCGTCCATCGACTACCCAGGATCAATGGACATTTGAAGAAAAATTTCGAAAATCGCGTCATGAGTACGACCTCAATAGCTGAGCCATAAGGGAAATCTGCTAAAAGAACAATCCATTGGAAATTGCATAGTTATGGTGGCTGGAGAAGTACTGCACAATGTTTACAAGTTACATATGGACACCAATTCTCAGACTTGCATTAAAACTATTGCAGATTGCATTAAATTAAATCATGTCAATTGATGATCTACAATTGTTGTTGTAGAAAGTTTTTCGTAACTCAAATACTAGGCTTTATAGTTTTTAATTATCTAGTTTCCTTACAAGAGGTTTTTTTTTGAATTTAATGTTTCGTTTTTGTTTATTTGTTGATTTGTTTTTGTGTCTCATTGGGTACATTTTGTTAGTTGGTTGCGGTCTGTGATTTAGTTTCGTTTTGTTATTTGTCTGCGTTCAGTTATTTAGTGGACTTTAATTATTTGATTGCGTTCTGTTATGTAGTTGAGTTTTATTTAGTTGCGTTATGTTATTGATTTGAGTTTTATTTACTTGCGTTCTGTTATTTAGTTGCGTTTTGTTTTTGCGTTCTGTTGTTTAGTTACGTTTTGTTATTTGTCTGCGTTCAGTTATTTAGTTGCGTTATGTTATTGATTTGAGTTTTATTTACTTGCGTTCTGTTATTTAGTTGCGTTTTGTTTTTGCGTTCTGTTATTTAGTTTCCTTTTGTTATTGGTTTGCGTTCTTAGTTTGTATTGTTTAATTTTACTTGCTACTATTCTCAGTTTTGCATTTTGTTTATATACATATTTGTTTATTCTTTTTTGATGAGTAATATCGCATCGCTGAACGCTCCAAAATAAATAAATTAATACTAATCGAGTTACTTGGAGTTCCTTGTTTCCAGGCCACAGTAACCCCCCCCCCCCTTCCTCACGCCCTTCCCCGCACTGTCTATTCTACTTATCGGTTTTAGCAGATTTACCTTCAGGGAAATCAGCTCTTGAAGTCGTACTCATAACGCGATTTACGAAACATCCCTCAAATGTCAATCAATCCTACCCAGGAGATGACGGAAATGGAGGTCCGTACAAAAATTATATATATATATATATATATATATATATATATATATATATATATATATATATATATATATCAGATACCGCTCTACGAATCGCAATTGTTGTATTATCGTTAGCAAACTAGATATATAAGCGTTTTATATAAAAATCAAGTTTGTTAATTTCTAAGGGGGAGGAGAGTTTAGAGGATGAGATTTTCAAAAATTCGAAATTTCTCCCTTATGATACTTTGGATTGAAAAAGTGTATAAAATTAATCTTATTGTAAATTTAATTATCCAAAAATACTGTTAAGTATATATTTTCTCTGAGATTATATTAGACGAGATATTTGGAATTTATATTTATATTTATATTTATATTTTTGAGCCTTGAGTAAACCCCCACTCCTGCCCATGTTCTAATAACAATAAGCTGATTTAACATGGAACTCTTCATTCTAAGCTCAAATTCCAAATGTTGTTTCCATGGCACCTCTATAATGAGAGATACTTGCAAACTCGTTCTTGTCTCGAAAATGTTCATTTTTTCCATTCACAATATTTAACCTTTTTATTCAACACTAAACATCATATCTGTGATTTGCGAAAATCGGAACAAGTAGAGGGGGGGGGATTAAAAAATCAAAATATCTATATTATTACATTGCTATTATTAAAATGTTATAAACAATTACTTCGTGCTTTCTTGTTATCAGCCTTCAGTAAAACCACCCCCTCCTCTCTTACTCATCGGTTTTTAGCAGATAAGCCCTTATGGGAAATCAGCTATTGAGGTCGTACTCATGACATGAGTTTCGAAAAATGTATTCAAATGTCCATCGATTCTACCTAAGAAACGACGAAAATGAGCCGCAATTGTTTTATCGATACCAAACTCGACATTTAGTAGTTTTATGTCAAAGGAAAGATCAAGTACGTTAATAGCCAAAATCGGACCAGAGGGAGGGGGCGGGATTAGAGGGGTGAACTTTGAAAATTCGAAATATCTCCGTTACTATGCGTCGTTTCGAAAAACTGTATAAAATCAGTCTTATTGGAAATTAAATTTACTATAAATGTTGTTATATACATTTATTCTATATATTGAATATTAATCGAGATATTTGAATTTTCCAATATTCAACCTTCAGTAAACCCCCACTTCTACTCATGTTACATAAACAATGCTCTGTTATATAACAAACCATTTCATTCGAAGCTTAAATACCGAATATTGTTTTCAATAGGCCTTTATTATACGAGATAGATGCAAATATTTCCTGGTGACCTCCCCTCCCCTCCCGTCATAAGTTCGTCGACCACTAACATTTTACTGATTGTGATAAAAGTTATTCCGATTCTTTATAAATGACAGTAGGAGATATAGTACATATTTTTCAGGTAAAAGGTTGGCTTGGTGGACCTGTTTGTTCACATTTCGGACGCTTCCCGTCTGGATGTTTCTTATTATTGTTTGTATTCATTCACTTAATATTCACGGTGCTGTTGTTTTATCGGAATGTAGGTTTATCTATTGTTGAATTACACGAGGGAAATCTGCTTAGTTTTCACAGCCCCTGCGCGACGGACTTTATATTTGTCAGCTTTCAATAAAACCCCTTTCGGCACACTCATCAATTTTGTGTTTCATCAATCTTTTAGCTAAACATGGATTCCCAATTGTTATCAACTCTCTGATAAGGGCAATATTAGAGAGTGACAGGTGTTTGGAGCAGAACGGCTCGGTGCAACGGCCTTCCCTTAGCTGGGTCAAACAGCTCTTGCACTTTCATAACGAGAACTGCATTCAATCGCGTTGCACTCGCTTGTATAACTGCTCCCCGCCACTTAGCCTTTCTCTCCAAGTTTATTTCCGCTCACATTCCCTATCGCACTGATAAACTTCCATCAGCATAACCTAACACCTCTAACGTCTTTGGTGTTAAAAATACATCATACAGGGCCCGCGTAAACTAAGCAGATTTTCCACTCGGAGCTTTAACAGAAACTGATGAGAGTGCTGAAAGGGGTTTTATTGAAAGCTGACAAATAAAAAGTCCAGCACGCAGGGGCTGCGTTAACTAAGCACATTTCTGGCGTGAAGTTTAACAATAAATAAATCTGCATACCGGTAACACAACACCTCCGTGAATATTAGGTGAATAAATACAAACGATCATAAGAAACCTTCCGACGAAAAGCATCTGAAATGTAAAGAAACAGTTCTGGCAACTTCTTACTTGAACGAAAACAATTACTGTAATATTCCAGAATATAACGTATTCAATTGATTGGAAACTATTTATTATATCTAGTACTGCAATTAATAATGAAGCAGAATAATTTTTATCAATCAAATTTAAGTAGTCCAAAAACGTAAGAGGGGGGGGTCACCAGAAAATATTTGCATATATCTCGTGTAATAAAAGTCTCTTGAAAACAATATTTGGTATTAAAGATTCGAATGATGTGGTTTACTACATAGCCGAGTATTGTTTATGTAACTTGAGTAGTAGTGGGGCTTTGCTAAAGCCTGAAAACTGAAAAACGCAAATATCTCGGTTAATATTCAAGATAGGGAATAAATGTATATAACAATATTTATAGAACATTTAATTTTCTATAAGATTGGTTCTATACCCTTTTTCGATCCGACGTATATTAACGGAGATATTTCCAATTTTTAAAATTCTCTCCTTCTAACCCCCCCCCCCGCCCGATTTTAGCCAATAACGAAGTTGATCATTCGTTTTAAATAAAACGACTAAATATCGAGTTTGACGACGATTAAACTATAATTGCGACCGCTAGAACGGTAACAGGCGAATATATATATATATATATATATATATATATATATATATATATATATATATATATATATATATATATATATAGTTTTGAACGGACCTCATTTTCGTCATCTCCTAGGTAGGATCAACGGACATTTGAAGAAAAATTTCCAAAATCGCGTCATGAGTACGACCTCAATAGATGATTTCCTTTAAGGGTAATCTGCTAAAACAATTACTGAAATACATCTGAATATAATATATTAATTTACTATATCTAGTGTTGTAATTTATAATGAATCAGAATAATCTCAAACACTCTAATTTTAGTAATCCATTAGCAAATGTCGGAAGGAGCGGTTGATTAGAATGTATTTGCAGGAATCTCATAAGGAAAAGATTTCTTGATCACAACATTTGGTATTTCGTTTTGAAATAAGAGTGTTCATGATATGTTGGTTTATTCATTATGTGCAATGACGAATAAGGGAGGTTTATCGAGGGCTAAAAATGAAATAAAATGTAAATGTGGCGGTTATTATTCATGACAAAGAAAATATGTTTTTTTTTTTTAGATAGACAATTTATTGGCTTATCTATCCAAACATGTTGCCAAGAGTCTGGCCAATTAGTGATAGTAAGGTTGTTAATATAATATAACGTAATTAAAAATGTGTAAACAAAAATAATAATATTTTCAAAAATACAAATTAACAGCATATGTATTGGTTTGTAGTATAATATAAATAATTATAATATTTAATTCAATAAATCATAATTTAATGCAAATGTAGATTAAGGTCTAAATAACTATCAGTTTTCTGATATATCAAATTCTTCTCTAAGATTTATGACAAACAGAATATTAACAAAAAGTATAATGGCATATAATAAATAATGTGCCGATTATTGTTGTTTAAGCACCCCCCATGAAAGTAATAAAATTCTTTCTTTTATACTGTTAACTATCATTTATTTAATTGCTATACAATGTTTCGATCAGACTTATGGTAACGGAGATATTTCAAATTTCCGAAATTCCCTCTATAAACCTTCATCCCTTCAATGGTCCAACTTCTGCCATTAACCACCTTATTATTTCATTTTACATTAAACGATTAAATATCGAGTTTCATAACGATCAAATAAAAATTGCGACCACTAGAGCGTTAACAGAAAAATATTTATAGGTTTTGAATGGACCTTATTTTCGATATCTCCTGGGTAGTCATGAGTACGATCACAATAGCAGATTTCTCTATGATTTCGTTTTTTTCCTGCCACTTTTCGAACTTAAACCTAAAATAATTAATCTGTGTAAAACCACGGAGTAAATGTTCTCTCCTATTTTTTAATCATCTAAATTGAAAAAAATTAAATAAAACTTATTATATACACATATCATTTCTGTTCTTTACAACCTTGAGCGAATTAAAGAATATATTGTAAGAGCGAAAAATTAAGGGAAATTTCCCTTATTGTTCAGGCCTGAAGACCATTTTTAGTGCCATAAAACACGTTTATTGATGAGTGTGAGTATAAAGAATATGGAAAATAAGGGTAAGGTGGAAAAAATAATAACTAATGAAAGCAACAAGCTGAAATAAAAATTAATAGAATTATAACATGTGACCAATTAATATTTTTAATGTCAGATTTATTGCTTTCTATACACTTCTCTAGAATTTAATGACGAGTCCCCAAATGACCAGGCACAAGTGTTGGTTTCTAGAGTGTTAATTGGCAAACACACAAGCACGCACGCATGCACGCCTGCACACAAAATACCATATAATGCTTACCAAGCGATACATGACACTAGTAATTGTCTTAAAGCAAACAAATAGCCATAAAATTAGATCATCAGAACAGATTATTAGATTATCAGATTATTTATCAGATAGAAAGAATAAAGAAGTTGCACAGGAAAAGAAAACATCAGAATGATTTATTTAGAGCTAATTTCAGAATTAAAGACAAAAGTGCTAATGATGGTGGTCCAAGGAGACGAAAACATCGGACGTACAAACGACGTGGAAAAACTCGCGTAACATGCAACGCAGAGACAATCATCTTTACTATTCACAATTACAATTTTTTTATTTGACAACATTAAATGAACGGCAAAAATGTTGCCAAGGAACATCAGAAAATCATTTGCGAGAAATAAAGCCTTGTATAAAGGAGTGGCCATCCAGCAGATGGGACCAAGTTGTACTTACTAGACTTAGGATAGGACACTCACATTGAAGCCACTCATAGCTGATGACGAGAAGAGAAAGAGCTCTCTGCAGAACATGCCATGGACCATTAACCATACAACACATACTGACTAACTGCACCAACATTGAATACTTAGAGACCCATCATAACATGTACCAACTTCTTACAGGCAGCAGCCCACATATCGACAATACACTAAATCACCTTAAAAATTGAATTTGTATTACAAAATTTAACTTCTCTTCTACTTGATTTTGACTTAGTGAAAAATTTAAGACAATTTTGAACAATTTTAAATAATATAAATGTACTAGTATATCAGAATAAGTTAACTTTTTTCGTGAAAACCATTTTAAATTGTTGTCTTTATTACTAATCTAATGTTTATTTGTTGTTTTTATTGCATGCATTTAATTTCTATTTATTGTGTTTAATTTTTTATTTGTTTGCTCAGTTCATTGTTATCTCAGTTTCTCGTTAGCTCAGTTTATTGTTCTATATTTTATTTTTTATTTTACATTGTTAAACTTTGGGCCAATTCGCCTGCTCCTGAATAAATAAAAAAAAACACAAACAGACCATGAAGGAATCAAATTATAATAAAATCGTAAAAAGCAAATCGTACATCCGCTGTTACACCGATTAATTATGGAAACTTCGTTTGTTGTAGAATATGTTTGTCACAAATAAAAAATAATTATATTTATAACTCATATACTCAAAATATAACAAATTATTCACTTATAATTGAAATGAATAAATAACTATTATAATACAATGGAAATTAATTTAATACTCACGAAAACGATAATGGAAACACCATGTTCAGTAAACTTACCTGCAATAAAAAAATAATTAATTAAATTGCGTAATTTATAGAATCCAATAATTATAATTAATCCGATTTGCAGTATTTGTCGCCTGCACATTTATAACATTATTTTCAGAAGTATAATATGGAATAATCCCAACATAATTTATTAATGTTCACATTATATTATCTAATGGGAATTTCATATCTGCCCGTATAATCCGTAGCAACTAGCGTTCGAATGTTAAAGTTTCAAATTTAGGACTTTTAGCAGATTTCCCTTATGGGAAATCAGCTATTGATGTCGTACTCATGACGCGATTTTCAAAACATTTCTTCAAATGTCCGTCAATCCTACCCAGATGACGAAAATGAGGTCCGTTCAAAATGATATATATATATATATATATATATATATATATATATATATATATATATATATATATATATATATATGTGTGTGTGTGTGTGTGTGTGTGTGTGTGTGTGTGTGTGTGTGTGTGTAATTGTAATGTCTGTCTGTACATTGATTTTTTTTCTCTAAATTTCTCGATACTTTTTCGTTTCACATGTTATAGATACAAAATCTGCAATTTGTTTCTTTCGTGTATGTTTGTTTGTTACCTTTACAAGCATAAACAGCTGAACCGAATTTTATGAGACTTGGTATGTATATTGCCACTAACCCAACTTAGATGTTAGGCTATATTAATTTTCTCTGAGACGAATAAGAGTGGGGGTTATAAGGGAGGCCTGTAATTAAAAATAGCAATATTTCGTTTCTATTGATTTTTCGGCAATTATGCACATAACATAAGTTGTTTATTTTCTTATTTAGAGTAACTTTTGTTATGTACACTTTCGTCGTATACCGAAGTGTACATGCGTTAGACCCTACAAATTATTGCGGGATTATGTTCTGGCACAAGAGACTCAACCGAACTAAACAAAACTCCGTATGTGTATTAGTATTCCTCCTTCATGATAATAAGCTGTACCATTATTTCCACGGAGGAGCAGGAGTGGGGGTTGTAAGGGAGCCCTGAAATTAAAAATAGCGGTATTTCGTTTCCTATTGGTTTCTCGGCAGTAGGACAAAATAAACTGCTTTTGTTGTGCGCATAAACAAAAGCAGTTTATTTTGTTATTTAGAGTAACGTTAGTTATATTCACTTTTGTTTTTATAACAAAATATAAACGAGATATACACTAAAAAGCAGGAGTTGACAGTTTTATTGGGCTCAAACAATTGAACGGGACGTACCAAAACTCAGTATGTGAGTTAGCACTAACTCCTCCATGATGATAAGCCATACCAACATTTCTAGGGTCGAGCAAGAGTGGGGGTTGTAAGGTAGACCTGAAATTAAAAATAACGATATTTCGTTTTCTATTGGGTTTTCGGCAAATATGTGCATGACAAAAGTTGTTTATTTAGTTATTTAGAGTAACTTTTGATATATTTACTTTTATTGTATACCAAGTATAAAAGAGATATACACTGAAAACTAAAACGGTCGCCGACAATTTTATTTGGCACTGATGATTGAATGGAACTTAACCAAACTCGGCATGTAAATTAATATTAATACTTCCATGATTATAAGCTATATTAATTTTTTTAGTTTCAAACGGGAGTGGGGGTTATAAGAGACGCCTGAAATAAAAATTCGCGATATTACATTTTCTGTTCCTTTTTCAGTCACTGTTCATATTTGACCGTATCAAAGGAAAGGCAGTTTTATTCAAACAGAATTTTGGAAGTTTGGCGGACAGAATACTTTCTATGATTATGAATTATATATATATATATATATATATATATATATATATATATATATATATATATATATATATATAACTACAAGCACATGAAACGGGAAATATAAAAATATTGTGGACAGTGAAGCCTTACATAACAAATAATTTTATTATTAACAAATCCACAGCAACGACGGGTATACATCAGGAAATGTTAAAATATTGTGCAAAGTAAAGCCTTGCCAAAACAAATACCATCATCATTCAGCCCCAAATGAATTCCCGAGCGAAGCCGGGTACCTTAGCTAGTATATATATATATATATATATATATATATATATATATATATATATATATATATATATATATATTTGTCTGTTAACTCTCCTGCGGCGCAATGTTTGCTTGATCGTTACCAAACTCGGCATTTAATCGTTTCATGTAAAACTAAAGATTAACTTCGTTAATGCCTGAACTCGGTCCCGTGGGGAGGGGGGGGAGGTTAGAGGAGGGGATTTTCGAAAATTCAAAATATCTCCGTTACTATACGTCGGATCGAAAAATTGTATAGAACCAATCGTATTGCATAAAAATAAATGTAATTTTATTATAAATATTGTTCACATCAGTAATTGTTTTTCTTTTCTGTGAAGAATATGTCCATCTATCTGTTCATCTCTGAGTGGCTGGCAGACCTATTTGTTAACAATTCAGAAGCAATTTCCGTTGGGAGCTTATGAAAGATTTCTCATTACCGTTTGTATTTACTACCGGTGGTGTTAAGTGTTAGCAATATGCAGATTTCTCTATTGTAGAAGTTCACTAGGGAAACCTGCTTAGTTTACGCAGCCCCTGCGTGACCGATCTTCAACAAGTGGCAGAAGTAGAGACATCCGTAAAGTATTTGGGACCGGGAGTGTTTGAGTAGATAGGAAAGGCCCGGTAGAGGTTAGCTGTGACGCAACGCAGCCACTTTCGCCAGGTAGCATCGACCTTTGGCTGCTCTTACCTCGCTGGTCGACTTGGCTAACCTTACTCCCATCGAGGTAAACAGGTTACATCTCGCGCCTAGAACTACCGTTCCCTTTCAGCCACCCCAAACTCTCACCCATCCCACCTTCTGCCAAACTGGTTTCGAGGACCGCAACCATCTCGGTTATTTATAACTTGTAATTATATTCCTTTAACAATAATTGCACTGTACAAAAGGACAATTTAAAGTTATCTGCAGGATGTTGGTTAGCAGCTGTTATTAAAAGAGGTAAGAGTATTGTTGATTATCGGCAATACAAGTTGTCAATCATATCTGTCAAATACGGATTTTAAAAAATCCGTCACACAGGGGCTGCGAAAACAAAGCAGATTCCCCCTCGCGAAGTTTAACAATATATAAATCCACATACTGGAAACACAACACCACCATGAATATTAAGTGAATAAATACAAGCGGTAATGAGATACCTCTCACCGGAAAGAAAAACAATTAAAATAGAAATATATCAGAATATAAGATATCAATTTATTGAAGACTATGCACTATATCGAGTACTGTAATTTATAATGAATCAGAATAATATTTACCTCAATCAAATATTAGAAGTCCAAGAAATTAAAACGGGAGGGGGCATATATATACATATAGTCGGCTCTGTTCTTGCGATTCCGCTGAAAATTAGTTCTGCCGTTTCCGTAACTATTCGGCTCTCATGAAAAGGGTTTAGAGACCGGTGTAAGCCTCTTCGTTAACATACACAAAATTTCACTAATTGTTTTTCTATCTCGTGAAGAATATGTCTATCTATGTGTTCAGCTCTGAGTGGTTGGCAGGCCTGTTTGTTTACAACTCAGAGTTGTCCGTTGTTAGCAGTTTGTAGATTGTTTTATTGCCTAACTTCATAAGGGAAATCTGCTTAGCTTATGCAGCCCTTGCGTGAAAGGCGTTTATAGATTTCAGGGAGGTCCGTTCAAAATGATATATATTTGTCTGTTAATGCTCTACCGGTCGCAATTTTTGCTTGATCGTTGCCAAACTCAATATTTAAACGCTTTATGTAAAAATAAATATCCACTTCGTTAACGGCTGAAATCGAACCAGTGTGAGGGAGGGGGTTAGAGGAGAGGATTTTGGAAAATTCGAAATATCTCCGTTACTATACGTCGGATCGAAAAATTGTATAGAAACAATCTTATTGCAAATTACATTTACTATAAATATTGTTATATTCATCTACTCTCTATCTTGAATATTAGCCGAGATATTGGCATTTTTATTTAGCGTGTGCGGATAACGGAGGAGACGAGATCGGCTAACTTCGGTTCTAGTCGTGAGTTTCCTCCAAAAGTTAGTTCCGCCGTTTCCGTAACTGTTCGGCTCTCGTGAAATTTCTCTATTGTAAAACCTCAGGTTGGAAATCTGCTTAGTTAGCGTGACTTACTTTTTGTATGCAAACTCGCCATCGACTATTTAAGTAGTTTAAGCCAATATCCGGATGTATAAAATGTAGTTATGATAGTAAATACCCAGTTTAATCTTGTTATCAGCGGCTGATAAGAGGATCTGTAAGTTGGCTAAGAGGATCTCAGGGATCGGGAGCTAAGCTGCTCAAATGAGAAGGAAATCTTTAACGACTCCTTCATTTACATTTACATTGTCTCTTTCTGAGCCTTCTCCATCGCAGTCTTCCCGCCAAAATTAACCCGCCAACTCCTTGTTTACATTCCGCCAAATCCCAGACTGGTTGACGTTTGGTTCTCTCTGGAGTTGCTTTTCCCGGAGAAAAGACTGAGAGAGAGGCTTTAGATAATTTTCCATTTTTCTGGTTGGAGATTTGAAGGGAATTCTTTGATAAATCTATATTCAAGGAAAAATCATTATTTCATTATATTATTTTCCACCCACCTCTGCCCCCGCTGTACCTTAGGGTTTCCCCATACCAGCGGTCTCCATTTAATAAGAGATAAAAAATTTTGAATAGATAAATTGGGCCAGGTAACAGCCTAACTCACAGCTAAGTATAAAAGTGCAATATTTGGGAGATTTAGTTTAAGTCCGAAAAGTCCTAGGGGA
>CM032228.1:255080000-255090000 GCA_019009955.1 Riptortus pedestris
ATTGGCGAGTTCGATTCTTGTCTGGACAAAGGAAATTATTTAGTGACGGAATTTATTAAATAACATCCCAAGTCCCACCCTGGCTATAAAAGGTTGGTAACCTGTAGATAACCCGTCACAATTAGCCTTAGTTGCAAAACGTGGACGTTAATAAATAATATTAATTATAATTCTCTTTAAAATACCTTAGTTCTTCCTTTATAGTGATAAGTGGTAATACTTGGGGCTGCATTTTGAGGATAATTTAACACTTTGACGAATGGTAAACTCAGTTTTCCGATATTGAAATATTTTTTTGGATTTGAGGCAAAAGGACAAGATTTTAAGGTCTCAACTCAGCTATCGTTATTATCTTTCCAGCTATCTTATATGTTTTCCAATATCAGACATTTCGCCTTCTTGGGCATTAAAAATATGAAATACATTTTAATGTACAGGTTTTAATAACGTACAATAACAACACTCAAATGAAATAAGTCCACTATAAGTTAAACAACAAAAATTTACACTGCCAACGAATAAAGAAGGAACAACATAAATAATAACTCTTTGGATAATGAATAAATAACGAATTGAAGCATGAGTTCGGTTAAGGTTTGTTGTAGAGCAGGCCAAGCTGCTATATCATATTGGGTAACTATGTAAACTGTTGTCTCTCATCCATTAAGGCTATCAATAACTTTCTTAGATACTAAGAGTACTAACCAACGTTCAAAATTATTCCTCTGAGAGTCAGTACAACCTTAATTCTCTACAGGAGAATAAGAAATCCTTATAATACACAGACTTAAACCCAATGTTAATTTAGAAAATAAAATAGCCGATTTCAGTACATGTTTTTTTTGGCCTACTAATTGTTCTTAGTACTGATTAGATGCAATATCTGGAGTGTTGGCCCGTTATTTGGGGAATAATGGCAACAATTTCAAAAATGAAAATGGTTATAAAACATTACATTAGCAATAAGACTGGTTCTATACAACGTTTCGATCCGCCGCATAATAACGGAGATATTAAGAATTTTCGTAATTAGCGCCCTCTGAACACCATCCTTCCACTTGTTGGATTTCAGCCATTAGACGGTCTTCACCTTTCTTTTTACATAAAACGATTAAATATCGAGTTTGGTAACGATTAAACGAAAATTGCGATCGCTAGAATGTTAACAGAGTATATATATATATATATATATATATATATATATATATATATATACATATATTCCTCTTATTCTGTACCCAATATTATTTATATATTCTACAAATTCGATAGGGAGGTTTTCCTTTTTTTTTAAAGGGTTAACGAGCATTTCATTACATTTCAGTATTTCACAATTTAATTCTTTTAAAGCAATATAACTTCTAGGCATTTCTGGAGACCCTTGCCATCGAATTTGAAGAATATATATATATATATATAAACATAAAATTCTGAACGGACCTCATTTTCGCCAACTACTAGGTGTATCGATGGACATTTGAAGAAATGTTTCGGAAATAGCATCATGAGTACAACTTGAGTAGTTGATTTCTCTTAGCGGAATCTGCTAAGAAATGAATAAAAAAAAACTATAATATCTCCAAAATAAGTGAGGACCCGACCAGACTATATATGAACTTTCATGTTGGAAATTGTCTCTTTAATCTTCTCACAATGTTTGTACACTATAGTCTTACTACCTGAATATTTTTAAATATTAATGTATGTACTGGTTAATTTCCGTAATCCCCTAAATAGGAATCAATGGACATTTGGAGAAATCTTCCGGAAATCGAATCCCTTAAGAAAAATGTGCTAAAAATTGTTCCTGAAATAAGGTTTCTAAAATCGACAAGTCTCAATGAGCCTTTAGAAAAGCTAGTGCGGTTTCCGCAGTTAGAGCTTTATTACCTATTTCGGCGCATTCTAGTCAAAAGATTGAGACATTACCAATAAAACTAAAATAGCTCGTAAAATCGCAGTAAAACTAACGTTAAAAGCACATAGTCCGCTCAGAGTGAATAAAATCGGCATAAAAAGCTGGCAGAGTGATTCCAAGTAATGATTGAGGGCTGGGGTAACGCCAAGCAGCTAACTGGAGGGTGAACGACCCGAGGGTTAGATAAGTCGCCGTTAGGTAAGTTGCAGAATGCAGGCTTAGATGCACTTTCTAAACCTTTTATATAACCATCTCTACTTTATAGTTTAACTCTAGGAGGATCGCAGCCTTACAACTCAAACAAAAACAGCTAGGAAAATTAACAAAGATAATACAATTTAAAATCCCCAATTCGATCAGTTGACTAAAAACCAGAGAAAGTCCATCACGCAGGGGCTGCGTAAACTAAACATATTTTCTACGTGAAGTTTTACAATAGATAAATCTGCCCAATAACAGCTGTAGTAGTAAGGGACCTCTAAACTTATTCAGGATGGACGAATAGTTACGAAAACGGCCGCCAAAGTTCTCTTCGGAAAGTACCGAACAGTCGACTCCTGCCGACAACACACAGAATACAAATGCAAATATCTCGGTTAATATTCAAGATACAGAATAAATGTATAGAACAATATTTATAGTACATTTAATTTGCAATAAGATTGATTCTATAATTTTTTTCGATCTGACGCATAATAACAGATATATTTCGAATTTTCTAAACCCTGGATCTAGACACTGGTCCGATTTACGCCATTAACGAACTTGATCTTCCTTTTTACATAAAACGATTAAACTCCGAGTTTGGTAACGATCAAACTAAAACTGCGACCACTAGAGCGTTAACAGAAAATATATATAATTTTGAACGGACCTCATTTTTGTCATCTCCTTTGTAGGATTGATGGACATTTGAAGACATTTTTCGAAACTCGCATCATGAGTACGACCTCAATAGCTGATTTCCCATAAGGGAAATCTGCTAAAACCAGAGAAGTCCATGACGCAGGGGGTGCGTATAAGCTATATATCTATATGCTAGTATAAAGCACTAGTAATATCATCTCACAACATATTCTTATATCTCTATGTAAAATTACGTAGGTATTTTGAATTTTCAAATTTCTATTAACTAATATGATATTTAGTGTTCAATGAAACAGTATGACGAAGAACAAATGAACATTTTCAGGCAAGGACACAAAATCGTGAATGATGTCATCACACGACGTATTTGCAAGTACCTTATCTAGTAAATATCTGTTGAAAACCATATTTGACATTTAAGCTTCAAATAAAGTCGCTCAATATACAACAGAAAATAGTTTATGTGACAGGAGTAGGAGTGGGGGTTTACTGAAGGATGAAAACTAAAAAAGTTCCAAATATCTCAGTTAATATTGAAGATAGAAAATAAATCTATATTACAATATTTATTGTAAATTTAATTTGCAATAATATTGATTCTATATAATTATTTATTTATTTGACTATACAGTTTTTCAATCGAATTTATAACAGAGATATTTCGAACTTTTGTAATTTCCCATCTTTAAACCCGCTTCCCAATGCCCGATTTCAGCCGTTAACGAATTTTATCTTTAATTCTGCATGAAAAATTTATATACCGATTTTCATAACGATAAAAAAAATAAGGACCACTAGAGCGGTAAGAGACTACTATATATATATATATATATATATATATATATATATATATATATATATATATATATATATAAAAAAATTTTAAACGGATCTCCTTTTCTTCATCTACTATAGGAAACCACATATTAACTATTTATAATGTACTTGACTAATAACATAAAGTAATACCAATTATAAATGATCTGATACAAATAATAAATATTATTTTTACTATATATTCCTATATTTATACATTTTTTAAGGTTATTTTTATTAAATATAAAACGCTGAACGCTATTTAATAAAATTTGTTACTCCAATATCCCTGCTTGGCATTTGGGCCGAGCCCAACAATATTAGCGTTTGCACATCGTTTTTGAAATTCGGACCTTAATGCCGACTGTTGACTGTCATTGATAAATAGGCTATGGGTTGTAGAAGATCGATCATCATCTTCGAGATTTTTCTTAGGTAACTAGTTGAGATTTTAGACTTTGATCTTCACAGCATTATAATAGGGTTTTGGCAGTTCGTGTTCAATAACAGAACTGGATTAGGACGTTTGAGGTTTTAGACGTTTAATCTTTGAACCATTTTAGGTTTAGTACAATTGATCTTCACTAACATCTGCTTGAGGCATTGACCGTTCTATCTTCGCAACAACTTCTTTAGGTTTAGGACAATTGATCTTCGCTAACATCCGCTTGAAGCATTGAACATTCTATCTTGGAAACAACCACTTTAGGTTTAGGACAATTGATCTTCACTAACATCCGCTTGAGGCATTGAACGTTCTATCTTCGCAACAACTTCTTTAGGTTTAGGACATTGATCTTCACTAATATCCGCTTGAGGCATTGAACGTTCTATCTTGGCAACAACCACTTTAGGTTTAGGACAATTGATCTTCACTAACATCCGCTTGAGGCATTGAACGTTCTATCTTCGCAACAACCTCTTTAGGTCAGATCGAGGTGTAGTACAATTGATAGTCACTAACTTCCGCTTGAGGTCTTGAACGTTCTATCTTGGCAACAACCACTTTAGGTTTAGTACAATTGATCTTCACTAACATCCGCTTGAGGCATTGAACATTCTATCTTGGCAACAACCACTTTAGGTTTAGGACAATTGATCTTCACTAACATCCGCTTGAGGCTTTGAACGTTCTATCTTGGCAACAACCTCTTTAGGTTTAGTACAATTGATCTTCACTAACATCCGCTTGAGGCATTGAACGTTCTATCTTCGCAACAACCTCTTTAGGTTTAGGACAATTGATCTTCACTAAAATCCGCTTGAGGCATTGAACGTTCTATCTTTGAAACAACCTCTTTAGGTTTAGTACAATTGTTCTTCACTAAAATCCGCTTGAGGCATTGAACGTTCTATCTTCGCAACAACCTCTTTAGGACCTCTAGATGTTTAGTACACTTGATCTTCACTAACATCCGCTTGTGGGATTGAACTGTCAATCTTGGCAACAACCTCTATAGGTTTAGTACAATTGATCTTCACTAACATCCGCTTGAGGTATTGAACGTTCTATCTTGGCAACAACCTCTTTAGGTTTAGTACAATTGTTCTTCACTAAAATCCGCTTGAGGCATTGAACGTTCTATCTTCGCAACAACCTCTTTAGGTTTAGGACAATTGATCTTCACTAACATCCGCTTGAGGCATTGAACGTTCTATCTTGACAACAACCTCTTTAGGTTTAGGACAATTGATCTTCACTAACATCCGCTTGAGGCATTGAACGTTCTATCTTGACAACAACCTCTTTAGGTTTTTGACAATTGATCTTCACTAACATCCGCTTGAGGTATTGACCATTCTATCTTGGCAACAACCTCTATAGGTTTAGTACAATTGATCTTCACTAACATCCGCTTGAGGTATTGAACGTTCTATCTTGGCAACAACCTCTTTAGGTTTAGTACAATTATCCGCTTGAGGCATTGAGCGTTTTATCTTCGTACAACCTCTTTAGGTTTAGGACAATTGATCTTCACTAACATCCGCTTGAGGCATTGAACGTTCTATCTTGGCAACAACCTCTTTAGGTTTATGACAATTGATCTTCACTAACATCCGCTTGAGGTATTGACCGTTCTATCTTGGCAACAACCTCTTTAGGTTTATGACAATTGATCTTCACTAACATCCGCTTGAGGCATTGAACGTTCTATCTTGGCAACAACCTCTTTAGGTTTTTGACAATTGATCTTCAATAACATCGGCTTGAGGCATTGAACGTTCTATCTTGGCAACAACCTCTTTAGGTTTTTGACAATTGATCTTCACTAACATCCGCTTGAGGTATTGAACGTTCTATCTTGGCAACAACCTCTTTAGGTTTATGACAATTGATCTTCACTAACATCCGCTTGAGGCATTGAACTTTCTATCTTCGCAACATACTCTTTAGGTTTAGGACAATTGGTCTTCATTATCATCTGCTTGAGGCATTGATCGTTCTATCTTGGCAACAAACCTCTTTAGGTTTATGACAATTGATCTTCAATAACATCCGCTTGAGGCATTGAACGTTCTATCTTGGCAACAACCTCTTTAGGTTTAAGGACAATTGATCTTCACTAACATTCGCTTGAGGCATTGAACGTTCTATCTTGGCAACAACCTCTTTAGGTTTAGGACAATTGACCTTCACTAACATCCGCTTGAGGCATTGAACGTTCTATCTTGGCAACAACCTCTTTAGGTTTATGACAATTGATCTTCACTAACATCCGCTTGAGGCATTGAACGTTCTATCTTGGCAACAACCTCTTTAGGTTTATGACAATTGATCTTCACTAACATCCGCTTGAGGCATTGACCGTTCTATCTTGGCAACAACCTCTTTAGGTTTATGACAATTGATCTTCACTAACATCCGCTTGAGGCATTGAACGTTCTATCTTGGCAACAACCTCTTTAGGTTTATGACAATTGATCTTCACTAACATCCGCTTGAGGCATTGAACGTTCTATCTTGGCAACAACCTCTTTAGGTTTATGACAATTGATCTTCACTAACATCCGCTTGAGGCATTGAACGTTCTATCTTGGCAACAACCTCTTTAGGTTTATGACAATTGATCTTCACTAACATCCGCTTGAGGCATTGAACGTTCTATCTTGGCAACAACCTCTTTAGGTTTATGACAATTGATCTTCACTAACAATCCGCTTGAGGCATTGAACGTTTCTATCTTCGCAACAACTCTTTAGGTTTATGACAATTGATCTTCACTAACATCCGCTTGAGGCATTGAACGTTCTATCTTGGCAACAACCTCTTTAGGTTTATGACAATTGATCTTCAATAACATCGGCTTGAGGCATTGAACGTTCTATCTTGGCAACAACCTCTTTAGGTTTTTGACAATTGATCTTCAGTAACATCCTCTTGAGATATTGACCATTCTATCTTTGAAACAACCTCTTTAGGTTTAGTACAATTGTTCTTCACTAAAATCCGCTTGAGGCATTGAACGTTCTATCTTCGCAACAACCTCTTTAGGTTTAGGACAATTGGTCTTCATTAACATCTGCTTGAGGTATTGAACGTTCTATCTTGACAACAACCTCTTTAGGTTTAGGACAATTGATCTTCACTAACATCCGCTTGAGGTATTGAACGTTTAATATCCACACCATCTACTGAGGGGTTTGATAATTTGATCTTCAATAATATTATCTTCTTGGAGGTATTGAACGTTCTATCTTCGCAACACCTTCATCAGGTTTGCGACAATTTAGTCCAATAGCATTCTCTTGAATTGTTGAATGGTTGATTCAATCGATCATCAATAACTTTCATTTGCTGTATTAATCTATTGATTTTCACAGCATTTTGTTTAAGTTCAGGACTTTTGGTCTTCATTAACTTCGGCTGAATATTTTTGAAGGTTTCCTCCATTCCGACTGTTTGTACGTCGTGTTTGCCCTGTTGTAGGTCTATGATTGGCGTTCGATCCGATAGAGATGTGGGCCATCTGACTCAAATAATTGATAAAGGAGAGAGATGAGAGAGAGAGGGAGATGGCCTACTCATTGATGACTGCTAGCCAACTAATCGATAGCTGCTCCAGCGAGGTAGTAACGTACTCCGGACCGAAATTAGGCCTGCAACGGGTCGATAGTGAATGCAGCCCTTGCACCCGCCACTTCAGCCTTCCTCTTCAATTTGCATACCCTTCCACTCCAAAGAGGTACCTCAATCTCTAATTAAAGTACTCCCATAGGGGGCCATCGACATATACAAACCAAACGAGAAAAAAAATATATAAAAACGAACCTTCATAAAACATTGCAACCGAAATCAAAGCCCATCCAAAAATGCAATTTGTCGCTTCTTTACAAACCTGCTTTACTAATCATTAGCTAAGGTACTTGGCATTGCTCGGGGTATGTTAATAATAATAGTTATCTATTACACAAGTGACGAAAGTAGATCATTTTACAACTCGAGTGAAACGTTTACCCACACGATCGAAGCGAGTCTGGTAATTTCACGAGAGTTGTAAATTCTACTTTCGTCACGAGTGTAATATTAATTTTTTTCTGTAATCGTGTAATAAATGATCAGATCTAACCAGAATATGAACAAAATTAGGATATTGTGAAGAGTATGGTATGTTGTTGGTAGGTTATAAGCAAGGTTCTGAAAGGTTATAAGCATAGTTATAAAACAACTAGTGATGATTGTGAAGTAGTGCAGATCTAAACAAGTGCAGGTTATAAACAGAGAAGGTAATTATTATTATATTTAAATTTTAAAATATATTGATTATTTCCACCAATAATTCATTCACATTTCAATTTATTTTGTTAAAATAAATTCTTACAATGTTAAGAAACATTTAAAAGCATTTAATTTCCAACTTCAAATTATTTTTTAATTTATACTTATTACTAATTAAGAAGGTAATTCACTTTCTTCTCTCCATTGTAAAATGTTTCACTTTTTTCACTCATTTCAGTTTAGTAATGTTACCATTATTCAACGATTACAGAAAAAGGTATTTGCTATGCGAGGCTTCACTAGGCATAATATTTTAGCAGATTTCCCTTCAAGAAAAATTAACTATTGAGGTCGTACTCATGAAGCGATTTTCGAAACAGTTCCTGAAATGCTCATTGATCCTACTCAGGAAGTGATATATGAAATATATATATATATATATATATATATATATATATATATATATATATATCTGTTAACGCTCTAGCAGTCGCAATTTTTGTTTGTTCGTTGCAATCTCGATATTTAAACGTTTTAAATTAAAACAAAGATCCAGTTCGTTAACGGCTTTATTTATGCATCCCCTGCGTGACGTACGTTTTTTCTATTTCCCGTCTCCTTTTGAAGTACTTTTTTTCTAGTCATCGTAGATCTTACAACTCTTTATCATAGATAGCAGTATGAATGCACCTTTGCCCAAAGGCGGTCCAAAGGAAAATGATAGCAGCTAATTTATGTGCACAATAAACTTTATTACAGAATGCTCTTTTGTATGTCGGGGAAGGAAACTTTATATTCATAATGGTTCACAGTATGTTCTTTAAAAAATAACATATCAATAGAGCAGTGTTAATAAATACTAGGAATAACAGGGAAAATCTTCCCCTAAAAATAATCTTATTGCAAATTTCATTTTCTACAAATGTTGTTATATACATTTTTTGTCTATATAATGAATATTAACGGGGATTTTTTTTTTCATTTTTATCATTCAGTAAACCCCCACTCCTGCTTGCGCCATATTAACAATAAACAGTTACATTATGAACTACTTTATTCTTAGCTTATATATCAAATATCGTTTTCAAGTGACCTTTATTAGGTGATACATGAAAATTCGTTTTATGATGACGGCATCAATTAACATTTTATGTTCTAACTCGAAAATCTTTATTTGATCTATACTGTAATCGGTATTTAACCATTTCAGTCAACAGTAAAGATCATATTTGTTATTGGCTGAAATGGGACGTGGAATAGTGGCGATTTAGAGGGTTATTCTAAAATTCAAAAAATTCCCGTTATTATGAGCCGGATTGGAAAATGTTATAGAACCAATCTTGTTAAAATACTGAGACTCTACAATAGTTGTATCATGCATTTTTCCGTAACTCAATTAATAAGCGAGTAATATGTGGTGAGATAAGATCACTATTTATATCGGCACGTGAGAAATCTGGTTAGTTTAGGATGGCCCGGCCTGGCGGACTTTTAGTTAATTAAGGGAAATCAGCTATTGAGGTCATACTCATGTCGTGGTTTTCGAAAAATTCCTCAAATGTCCATCGATCCTACGTCGTAGGAAATTGAAGTCAATGGTTGAAAAAGAGGCTCACAGTTCTACTAGGTTTAAAAAAATTATTTCAGAGCCAGGATGTGGTCCGTTCAAAATTATATATTGT
>CM032228.1:255095000-255105000 GCA_019009955.1 Riptortus pedestris
ATATATATATATATATATATATATATACATATATATAATTTGTATGTAGCTAGGAACAGGTCTTAATAACAGGAAGCCTTGTCATCAATTTCTTTATAAAAGCACAAGGCCTTTCTTTCCTGTGAAGCCAAATCATCACGTTTCTCAGACAAGAGGACATGGCGCATACGTCTGTAGTAGCACACCCCCAAAGAGGTTTACCACATCGTATGATGCAAAAATGCATTTATTGAGTATTCCTTTTGCACTTATAAACCAGATATAAAGATATGTCTGACTAGAATTATTGCATTTTTCAAGAAGTTGTCTATATACAGAAGAAGTTCCGTCACGCAGGGGCTGCGTAAACTAAGCAGATTTCCCACGTGAAGGTTTACAATAGAGAAATCTGCAAATAATAACAGTAGTAGTAAGCTATTCTCACGAGGACGAATAGTTAGTGAAACGGCCGGCCGCGATTGCGCTCGGCGGAAACTCCCAACATAGCCGACCACACTCACAATACAAATGCAAATATCTCGGTTAATATTAATGATACAGTATAAATGTATATAACAATATTTATAGTAAATTTAATTTGAAATCAGATTGTTTATATACAATTTTTTGATACGACGTATCCTAACTGAGATATTTCTAATTTTATAAAATCCCCACCTATAAAACCCCCCTCCAACTGTTCCGATTTCAGCCATTAACGCACTTGGTCTTCTTTTACATAAAACGCTTAAATTCCGAGTTTGATATCGATCAATCAAAAATTGCGACCGCGAGATCGTTAACAGACAATATATATATATATATATATATATATATATATACATATATATATATATATAGATATATATATATATATAGAATTTCGAACGGACCTCATATTCGTCCTCTCCTGGGTAGGCTCGATGGACAATTGAAGAAATTTTTCGAAACTAGCATCATGAGTACGCCCTCACTGGCTGATTTCCCTTCAGGGAATTCTTCTAAAAATTCATTGCCAATGGGGCCCTATTGAAGCCGACTGGCGGCGGAAATATTCATGGACTATACGCAATACAGCTACCGGACCAGTGGGGAATATACAATGAAGTCCGTCACGCAGGGGCTGCGTAAACTAAGCAGATTTCCTATGTGAAGTTTTATAATAGAGAAAACTGCATACTGTTTACACAACACCACGTAATTAAATACAAACGGTAATGAGAAATCTTTCAGTTAATTAAAACAAATTCCCAACTGAAACGGCTTCTGAATTGTAAGAATAATTTATATTTTAATTACTCAAATTTTAGTAGCCCAAGAACTAAAGAAGGGGGGGGCGGATGAATAGAATAGTATTTGCTTATATCTCACAAAGTAACGAAGGTAAGGTGAGGTTAGAAACGACAGGTAAGGTTAGAAGAAGCTTCCACCTGAGCAGATCAGTTACGGAAACGTCCGACCTAATCCGAACTACCCGACCACAGACTTCATAAAAATGCAAATATCTCGGTTAATATCCAAGAAAGAGAATAAATGTATATAACAATATTTATAGTAAATGGTATTTGCAATAAGATTGGTTCTATACAATGTTTCGATCCGATGCAGAATAACGGAGATATTTTGAATTTTCGAAAATCCCCCCCCCTTCCCTCTAGTCCGATTTCAGCCATTAACTAACTTCATCTGTCTTTTAGCAGATTTCCCTTAAGGGAAATCAGCTATTGAGGTTGTACTCATGACGGAATTTTCGAAATTTTTCTTCAAATGTCCATCGATCCTACCCAGGAGATGACGAAAATGATGCCCGTTCAAAACTGTATATATATATATATATATATATATATATATATATATATATATATATATATATATATATATATATGTCTGTTACCGCTCTAGCGGTCGCAATTTTTGTTTGATCGTTCCCAAACTCGATATTTAGTCGTTTTATGTAGAAAGATCAAGTTCGTAAACGGCTGAAATCGGACCAGTGGGAGGGGGGGGGATTTAGAGGGGAGGATTTTCGAAAATTCGAAATATCTCCGTTACTATACGTCGGACCGAAAAATTGTACAGAATCAATCTTATTGCAAATTAAATTTACTATAAATATTGTTATATACATTTATTCTCTATCTTGAATATTAACCGAGATATTTGCATTTGTATTCTGCGTGTGGTCATCAGTAGGCTATGTTCGGACTTTCCGCTGAGAGCTCTGGCGGCCGTTTCCATAACTAATCGTCCCTTGTGATTAGGTTTAGAGGCTAGGTTAACTGTTTTTTGGGCCTAGAAACTACTGGGTTATTACGCACTAAATAATGTTTTAGGTTTAGAGGTTTCTTACTACTACAGTTGTTATTAGGCAGATTTCTCTATTGTAAAACTTCACGCGGGAAATCTGCTTAGTTTACGCAGCCCCTGCGTGACGGACTTTTTTTTACATAAATCGGTTAAATATCGAGTTTCGTAACGATTAAACAAAAATTGCGCCCGCTAGAGCCTTAACAGACAAATATATATACACATACACACACACACACACACACACACACACACACACACACACACAAATATATATATATATATATATATATATATATATATATATATATATATATATAATTTTGAACGGACCTCATTTTCGTCATCTTCTAGGTAGGACCGATGGTTGAGTATATTTTTCGATAATCGCGTCATGAGTACGACCTCAACAGCTGATTTTCTTTGAGGGAAATCTGCAAAACGTCTTTGTGGCAGATATTACAGTTTTTGGCCAAGAGTTTTGACTAGATGTAGAGAGTTGGTGGTGGTTGTTAGCTCCCCAGCAAGCCCTGCGTGAAAATACATTTTCACCCCTTGACCGCTTCGTCGGCCTTTAGCCTTTACTCAAAATATAAAATCCGACAATCTCATACTCAGCTCTTTTTGTGTACTTAGAAACTCTATCTCTCCGTATATTCAAACAAAAATGGGAACAAAAAGTCTGTCGGACTGAGCTCCAGTCAACTAAGCAGAATGGCATCCAATTCTCTAGTGTATATATATATATATATATATATATATATAGAGAGAGAGAGAGAGAGATAGAGAGAGAGAGTTTCAAAATGAAGCCGTATTGGGCCTATGAACAAAGAGTCCGTCACTCAGGAGCTATGTAAACTAAGTCAATTTCTCACATTGTGGAGTAGCATACAACAAATCTTAAGTGATGACGCAATCGCACAACGAATTCGCATATATCTTTCAGAATAAAGTTCTCTTGAAAAGAATATTTGGTATTTAAGCTTAGAACAGAATCGTTCATGATATTACAGGTTATTGTTAGAATGGAATAAGTTGGAGTTGGGGTTTGATTAAGAAAGAATACTAAAGAAATCCAAAATGCAGGTAGATGAAAAACTTCAATACTTCCAGAGTAACAACTTTTTATTGAAGTGACAGAACGCTTTCGATGAAGTGCACCATCTTCAGTGCCCTGTGAACACACCAAAAACCATAAGTAACCTTCGAATGCATAACACTATCATAAATCTTTCCTAGAAATAAATTTTTAATTTTAGTTTTAAGAAAGATAATGTTTTATGGCTGTGTTAGGCATTCGACTATGAAATACTTTTTTAAAAACTGTTAGAGATAGGTTACGTTTGGTTTTTGTTACGTTAACAGGGCACTGAAGATGATACACTGCATCAAAAGCGCTCTGTCTGTTAAATAAAAAACGTCCCTCGCGCAGAGGCTGTTTAAACTAATAAGCAGATGCCCCCCACGATTTACAAATTGAGAAATCTGCATAACCAGTCGTAGTAACGAGCCTCTAAACCAATTTCACGAGAGCTGGGACAGTTACGGGCGAACTAGCTGTCGTGGGGGAAAGTCGCGAATAGAACCGACAGCAGCCGACCGCATCTCGCCCTTATACGCACACTTTAATATAATATAATGCAAATATCTCGATTAATATTCAAGAGAGAGAAACAAATGTATAACAAGTTTTTTAGTAAATATAATTTGCAATAAGATTGGCTCTATACAAGTTTTCGATCCGATGTATGGTATGTATAGGTAGGATCGATGGGCATTTGAGGAAATTTTGCTAATGAAATATTAGAACGATATAATAAACATGTCAAAACATTGGTTTCAAACAACAGACACATAAATATGTACAATGAACCTACATGGTTGATATTCACTACTGTGTATTCGAACAATGGTGTGATAATTTTAGCAGGGTTGTAAGTAGCCGGAGCAGAGTATAATACTGTGACAAGTTAATAAGTGTCATGTGTCAGGAAGCCCTTGGAGCAAAATCACATTAGCAGCTTCGGTTCTCGGCATCCACTTACATCGAACTCGCATTTTTGGTTTGTTTAAATAACAAAGAGGTTTAACACTTTTTTAGGACTATCTCCTAGATCCATCTAGGTTACATCCTTTTGCAAAAATTCAGTAGTACTTCTAGATAAATAATGAACTTAAATCTCTGCATTTATTAGCAGATGAAGGAAATCAGCTAATGAGGTCGTACTTATGGCGCGATTTACAAATCGTTTTTTCAAAAGTCCAGCAATCCTACCCCCCAGTACATGACGAAAATTATATATATTATACAGTGTATCCGGGCCACAAAGGAAATATCCTTTAAAACGTTCCACATATCGCAAAACTACAAAGGAACAAAGTTGTAGCCCTCTTCGAGACTTTTCAGATCCCGCATTCACCAACCCCAGAATATATTTTAAAAAATTTGAAAATACTTAGGTTAAAAGTTTGTTAATGGCTGAAACCGGGCTGGGGTGAGGAACGGTCTAGACGGGGGGGGGGGGTTATTTTGAAAATTCTTAATTCTTGTTATGCATCTAATCGAAAACTTCTATTATTGCATATTAATTTTATATAAATGTTGTTATGCACGTGATTTCACTAGCTTTAATATGCACTTTTAGCAGATTTCCCTTAAGGGAAATCAGCTATTGAGGTCATACTCATGACGCGATTTTCGAACTTTTTCTTCAAATGTCCATCGCTCCTACCCAGGAGGTGACGAAAATGAGTTCCATTCAAAACTGTGTATATATAATTGTCTGTTACCGCTCTAGCGGTCGCAATTGTTGTTTAATCGTAACCAGACTCGACATTTAGTCGTTTTATGTAAAAAGAAAGATCAAGTTCGTTAACGGCTGAAATTGGGCCAGGAGGTGGTGTTTAGAGGGGAGGATTTTCTAAATATCTCCGTTACAGTGCGTTATATCGAATAATTGTATAGGATCAATCTTATTTAAAATTAAATGTACTATAATTATTGTTATATACATTTATTCAGTATCATTAAAGGTAACCGAGATATTTGTATTATTCAGTTTTCAGCCTTCAGCAAACCGCCATTTCTACTCATGTTAAATAAACAATGCTCTGCTACATAATAAATCTCACTATTCGAAACTTAAATACCAAAAATTGTATTCAATTGTATATTCTTTATTATACGAGATACATGCAAATATGTTCTCGTGACCCTCCCATCTTAAGGTTTTTGGACTACTAAAATTTGTTTGATTGAGATAACAACTATTCTGATTCATTATTAATTACAGTACTAGATATAGTAAATAGTTCTCAATAAAATTAATATGTTATATTCTGATATATTTCAGTAATTGTTTTTCTTTCCGGTGTGAGGCGGGCAGACCCGTTTGTTTACATTTCTAACGCTTCCTGTCGGCAGGTTATTGAAATTGGATGAAACATTTCTTATTTCCGTTTGTATTTATTCACGGTGGTGTTGTGTTAGCAGTATGTAGATTTATCTATTACTAAACTTCACGAGGGAAATCTGCTTAGTTAACGCAGCTCCTGCGTGACAGACGTTTTTTTAATTCAATCAAAAATATTTGACCGATATTTGATTGAAGTGATGGTATTTACTACAAAATAGTAGGTCTTACACTCAAGCCAGCTGAGCTTGAGTGTTGTACGACCATCTGAATGTATACTTGTCAGATGGTCAGAACGTTAATTGGCTGAATTAATCTATCAATTGGTGGCTCGTGTCGGCAAGAATACGCTACCATGTAACTTCCACAAAATGGCCTAATCTCACTCTGACAAAGACGTCTATTTACATCTGTGACATAACCACAAATAAATGAGTTTTGCTGCCGAAAAACCAATAGGATAAAATAGATATTGAAAGAAAGATTCGTTTCTTTAAGGACATCACGTCAAAGGTGTACAAAGTTAAATAACAAAAGTAAAATAGATAAGAGGTAACAACAAGTAGCAATAACAAATACCTTAACAACAAGTAACAATAACAAATACCAAAAAGCAATGACAAAATGAAATAGATAAACATAATATAAGTGAACATAAAAAAAAGTCCGTCACGCAGAGGCTGCGTAAACTAAGCAGATTTCCCAAGTGAAGTTATACAATAGAGAAATCTCCATGCGAGAGCCGAACAGTTACGGAAACGGCCGAACTAGCTTTTGCCTGGAAACTCATTCGTCCGTTAGCCGCCCACATTTAATAAAAAGTCCGTCACGCAGGGGCTGCGTAAACTAAGCAGATTTCCCACGTGAAGTTTTACAATAGAGAAATCTGCCTAATAACAACTGTAGTAGTAAGAAACCTCTAAACCTAAAAAACATTATTTAGGGCGTAATAACCCAGTAGTTTCTAGCCCAAAAAACAGTTAACCTAACCTCTAAACCTATTCACGAGGGACGATAGTTATGGAAACGGCCGCCAGAGCTCTCGTCGGAAACTCCGAACATAGCCTATTGGTGAACACACGCAGAATACAAATGCAAATATCTCGGTTAATATTCAAGATAGAGAATTAATGTATAGAACATTATTTATAGTAAATTTAATTTGCAATAAGATTGGTTTTATACAATCTTTTGATCCGACGTATAGTAACGGAGATATTTCGAAAATCCTCCCCTCTAAACCCCCCCTCCCACTGGTCCGATTTCAGCCGTTAACGAACTTGATCTTTCTTTTTACATAAAACGCTTAAATATGAAGTTTGGCAAGGATCAAACAAAAATTGCGACCGCTAGAGCGGTAACAGACAAATATATATATATATATATATATATATATATATATATATATAGAGAGAGAGAGAGAGAGAGAGAGAGAGAAAGAGAGAGAGATAGATATATATATGCAGTTTTGAACGGACCTCATTTTCGTCATCTACTAGGTAGGATCGATGGACATTTGAAGAAAAATGTCGAAAATTCCGTCATGAGTACAACCTCAATAGCTGATTCCCCTGAAGCGAAATCTGCTAAAAATACATATAGCTCCGTTAATATTCAAGAAAGAGAATAAATGTATAGAATAATAAAGGGTTATAACTGCCACTATAAATGCTACTGTAGTCATACCTCTCGGTGGAGACCGTCGTCACTGGCTGATGGTCGAGTACAGCCGGCATTGTGCTATAGATGGGATGGCACCATCTTCATTGTCTGGAAAAAAGTTGAGTAGTACACGGTAACCGATTTATAGTAAATTTAATTTGGAATAAGATTGGTTCTATACACTTTTTCGATCCGAAGTATAGTAACGGAGATATTTCGAAAATCCCCCCTCCCTCTAGTCCGATTTCAAAAATTAACGAACTTGATCTGTCTTTTTACATAAAACGATTAAATAAGGAGTTTGGTAACGATCAAACAAAAATTGCGACCGCATTATAATTTTGAACGGACCTCATTTTCATCATCAATGGACATTTGAGGAAAATTTTCAAAACTCGCGCCATGAGTACCTCAATAGCAGATTTCCCTTAAGGGAAATCGGCTAAAATATCAATAAATCGTTTCCTATTGATTTCTCAAATTTTACTAATAAATAATAACGTTAGTTCGATATAGGAATAATAACGCGAATGATGATGTTATTTTTATCAGACGTACATAATAGTTCTAAATATGAGTCGGCCTAGGTAGGTTATAAATCTCTCCTCCACGTTTCATTTTTTATTTAATTAAATTAGAAAATAACATCGTTATACATTTACAATAGAAATATAAACTATAAGGGCATTTCGGTTATTTTATTTATTTTTTATAATCCATAATTTAAACAAAGTCGTGCTGAATTTGCACAACGTGTGAAAGTTGTGTGGAATCAAACTCTTTAATTCTATTATATATTATCTAATTTTCTCAGAAATGTTGACGTTATAGATACAATAAGTTATGTTGATAACCCTTAAGCGAAAGCAAAAGTTGTCGGGATGCTAACACAGTGAAATCTTAACCCTTCAACAGACAAAAAGTGAATTGGGATGATAAATTTTGTTTTCCTTGTTTTTTTGTGCGTTAAAATGGGCTCATACATCACAGTGGATACTAATTTAATATTCCTTCTTTTTTTTTTCTTTTTTTTTTATACTTACTATTTAAAGTTATATCAAATCAGATAAAGAAAATCAGGCTTCGGAAGTACTAGAAAATGAACAAGTAATCTTCAAAGAATATGCTAAATAAAAGTTTGAAGTAAAAATCTTAATAAAATCAGTAAAAACAAGGGTGAACTTAGGTGCTCTGAGTAGTTGCCATGTTGTTCTCTTGGGCACTGACACAAATGCAATTTTACTGTTATAAATGTGAACCATTGCCAACCATTCTCAAAAATTCCTTTTAAATCAACCAAACAACAATTTCTAGGATTGAAAAAAATATTTTTGAGAGCCCCTCCAAGGATTATGTTTAAAAAAAAAAAACATAATAAAATCATGTATGTTATGTCATACATTGTCTGATTAAGGGTTAACTTATTTCCTGTGAAATTTATACTCACATTCCATCCACCTTGTGCTTCTTCAAAATTCCTATTCCATAAGCCTCCTACTAAACAGCTACCTGGCCCTTACGGGAAAACAATACGCCCAGACGGGAAGCGAAATTTTACACATTGAAGCTTTGCTAGAAATATACTATCATTATAAACAATGATTTTCCGGCTACCGCCGAGTACATTAGCTAGTATATATATATTATTTTGAATGGGCCTCATTTTCGTCACCTGCCAGGTAGGATCGATGGCCGTTTGAGAAAATTATTTGAAAATTAAAGCATTATTTCAAATTCAATAGCCGATTTCCTTATACGAAATCTGCTAAAATCAAATGCTTACCCCTTGCACGAATATTCTACCGCTAATCGGGAAAAGTCGAACCCCTCGAGGCTCAAGTTTAACGTTTTAGATTTTGTTTCTAGTTTTGTATTTTGTTTTTGTTTTTTTTCATGTTTTTTGATGTTCCAATGATTTTTATTTCGTTTTATTTTGTTGTGGTCTATTTCTTTTTCTATGTTCGTTTTTTATTTTTCAATTAATGTCATATAAAGTAATAAAGTAAATCCAATAAAAAATACAGATTTATGATATAATAATATTATTAAGCTACTCACAAATTTTGTTGACTGAATACTACGTTTAGAAGAACTTACCTGAAAATAAAAATAATTCAGAACTTAGTAATATGTTTTTTTTTTTCATTTTTTTGGTGAACGGATGAAATGTATTTATTACCATTAAATGTTAACAAAACATAACAGATGTTATGCGACGGATCAAAAAATTGTATAGTATCAATGTTATCGTAAATGTAATGTTCTATAAATGTTGTTGTATACATGTTTCCTCCAGATTGAATATTAATCCATACATTTCCATATTTTAGTTTTCCGCCATCAGTAAACCAAACAATACTATGTTATATCATGAACTAGATATAATGTAGGGCAATACTGAAAATATTAGCAGAAATGAGCATACTTACGTAAATATAATAATTATATGTTATAGGTTTAATATGTTATATGTGTTGAATATGTTATATATTATATATGTTATGTGTTAAATATGTTGCAGGTTAATATGTTAAATATGTTATATGTTTGATTATGTTATATGTTAAAGGTTATATGTTAAATACGTTATATGTTAAATATGTTATAGGTTATATGTTAAATATGTTATATGTTATATG
>CM032228.1:255107500-255122500 GCA_019009955.1 Riptortus pedestris
AGAGAGAGAAGAAAGAGAGAGAGAGAGAAGAGAGTAGAAGGGAGGGAGAGAGAGAGAGAGAGAGAGAGAGAGAGAGAGAGAGAGAGAGAGAGAGAGAGAGAGAGAGAGAGAGAGAGCCTGGAGACGAGAGAGAAGAGACGAGAGAGAGGAGCGAGGAGGGAGGGGGGGAGAAAAGAGAGGATAGAGAGAGAGAGAGAGACGATGAGAGAGAGAGAGGATGAGAGGGAGAGAAAGAGATAAGAGAGAGAGAGAGAGCGAGAGAGAAAGAAAGAGCGAAAAAGGAAAAAAGAGAGAGAGCCAGAGAGAGGAGAGAAGGTAAGGTGAGAGAGAGAGAGAGAGAAAGAGAGAGATTCTTAGATTTGTCCGTTAATGCTCGAGGGGTCGTAATATTTGTTTGATAGTTACCAAACGTTGTATGAAAAAATAAATATATAGTTTCTCTAGTGGCTGAAATCAGACTGAGGGGGGACTGGGGGTTTTGTTTACCAGGGTAGAGATTTTATAATTTAATGTATTCAAAATATCTCCGCTAATGATAAGTTACCCAAACGGATCAAAAAAAAATAAAATATAGTTTCTCTAAAAGATTATAGGATAAATTAAATCTTAAATCATAAAGATTAAATGTAGAATCAATCCTTATACAAATTTATTGCTTTCTTTAACATTAACTGAGATATTAGTATTTTTTATTTTTCATCCTTCAGCAAACCCCACTCCTTCTCATGTCACATAACCAATACTCTGTTATATGACACTTTATTTGAAAGTTAAATACCAAATATTGTTCTCATTGAAATTTTAATTTTTAAGAGAAATACTAATAGGTGGCTTAAGTGGGAAATCTGCTTAGTTAACGCAGCCCCTGCGTGATGGACTTTTTTATCTTGGATAACTATTTTTAGCAGATTTCCATTGAGGGAAATCAGCTATTGAGGTCGTACTCATGACAAGATTTTCGAAAAATTTCTTAAAATGTCCATCGATCCTACCCGAGAGATGAGATCCGTTCAAAATTATATATATATATATATATATATATATATATATATATATATTTGTCTGTTAACGCTCTAGCGGTCGCAATTTTTGTTTGATCGTTATGAAACTCGATTTTTAACCATGTTATGTAAGACAGATCAAGTTCGTTAATGGCTGAAATCGGACTAGAGGGGGGGGGGGGTTAGAGGGGGAATTTTTGAAAATTCAACAAATCTCCGTTATTATGCATCGGATCGAAATATTGTATAGAACCAATCTTATTGCAAATTAAATTTACTATAAATATTACTATATACATTTATTCTCTATCTTGAATATTAACCGAGATATTTGTATTTTTATGAAGTCTGTGGTCGGGTATAGTTCGGACTCATTTTCGTAACTTCTCGGCTCAGGTGGAAGCTTCTTCTAACCTTACCTTACCTTCTTTACTTTGTGAGATTTATGCAAATACGTTCTGTTCATCCGCCCCCTCCCTTCTTTAGTTCTTGAACTACTAAAATTAGAGATATTAAAATATAAATTATTCTTACAATTCAGAAGCCGTTTCAGTCGGGAATTTATTTTAATTAACTGAAAGATTTCTCATTACCGTTTGTATTTAATCACGGTGGTGTTGTGTTACCAGTATGCAGATTTCTCTACTGTGCTGTGTTGGTGTGTATAGAAACCATCGTTATGTCATAATGCGCTATAGATGTGTGTGTGTATATATTTGTATATATATATATATATATATATACAAATATATTGAAAGAAGAAAAGAATATTGAGAGGGTATGGTTGATATGAAACGTGAGGTGCTTGTTATCAGTTGGTTGATAAGAATAAGGAGCTGTTGGCGCCATTTCTAGGTCGGCAGCATATACTCCTGTATTCCCGCTCTACACCTTTCCAGCGGCCACAGTTCCCTATCTCTACTAGCCTTTAGTGTTCTAAAATGGCCAATATTTTAGAAACACTAATTTTTTTCACTTTTCCATGATCGATCTTAGTATGTCCATGTTTGAATTGGTCACATCGTTGAGTAACAATATTATTATTTATTTATTTACGTCCACTTTTTGCAACTCAAGCTAATCGGGACGGGTTATCTACAGGTTACCACCCTTTTCTAGCCAGGGTAGGATTTTAGGCCGTTATTTAATGAATTTCGTCACTAAATAATTTCCTTTGGCCAGGCGAGAATCGAACTCGCTACTCTAGGTTTACCATGTGTTGAGTAACAAGAGATTTCTATGATTCAAATATGATTTCAACGACATATGTTTAACGTTTCACGAATTAATTCTAAACAATGCTTAAGACACATTAAGATATAGAACATATTAATAAATAAATTGCAGAAGAGAGCGATATGGTTTATGCTCAACAGAATCTCGGGAGATTCCTATCTGCCACATTTAGCAGATTTCCCTTAATGAGGAAATACACATGACGCGATTTATGAAAAATGTCCTCAAATGTCCATCAATCCGACCTAGTAGATGACGAAACTGAGGTACGCTCTATATTATCTATATATATATATATATATATATATATATATATATATATATATATAAAACCGCTCTAACGGTAGTAATTTTTTTTTGAACATCACTAAACTCTATATAAAAGCGTTTTATGCAAAACTAAATTGGGACCGGGGCACACTGGAGCGATCCTTCATTAATGTTGGACATTGGGGGAAAAAATAAAAGTTTTAATTTGGGATTTTGATTGTATTGTTAGTACCACATAAACCCTTTTCAATTGAGCAGATTGATTTTTAGCCATATTATTGCAATGGTTTTTACATAATGCCTGATTATAATTGCTATGTTAAAAAAAGCCTTGGCGTATTAAATTCGTCGAGAACTCTTATTTCATTTTATAAATTATTGTTGCTTCCAGTACACTTTAAGGGTGTTATAACAAATCAAAAACTGGCACAAAAGGTTTTTAAAAGTTCCTTTAATTTTTTTTTTTACATCGAGCTGAAAATAATTTTAGTTAATTGATTTCGCAAATCGCTTGTATTTGCTTGAAAAAATACCACTTGGCATGCTTTTAGGAGTACATTATCTTATTTACAACGTCTTCAGATCTTGCCTAAACTTGCCTATTCGTTAAATATTTTACTTTTAGTGTTAACACCCCCCGCACTTTTAGGTGCAGAAGACCTCCCGCGGACCTTTCCCAACTACGTACGGTGTAAAACGCCTCATCCTCTACGCAATTGACGCAGCCATTCACGTTCGAAAAAATAGTTAAATACGTGTTTTTCTTGTCTAAATATTTTAACGGTCCTTTTTCGTTTTGGACTATCTATTCATTTCTGGATAAGGAGCTTTGAATGCCTTCTCCACGTTGTATATCGATTAGATTTCAAATCGTGGAGTGTTCGGTCCCAAGTTCATAAAGAACTTCTCCAACAAAGAAAAACGAAAATCATTAGTGATTTTTAGGGAAAAAATGGGATTAATCGTTGACCAAGTGAACCAAGGATTGGGTACATCTAATGACGGAAACACGGAGCGTAAGTTTTTTGCGTTTCCTCACATTTCGAATAGATGTAAATTTAATTATACGGTTTTCTCTTATTTTGCAAGCAATTTCGTCCAACGCTTTGTTCAATACTGAAAAGTTTACAAGAGTAACAGCTGAGATATTTGTGGATTTGTATGGATGGTATTACATGCCAGTAACAGTTCACATACATGGCCCAGAAATAGTCAAACACGCTATTGTACCAATTGGTATGCTCTCAGAAGATGCTCAGGAGGCTAACCATAAATACTTCCGCGCATACAGAGAATCTTTTTCAAGAAAATTTTCAAGGCCGGCTACCAACAGAGATATCCTGAATAATTTGTTAATTAATTCAGACCCTTTAATATCAAATTTAACGCCAACACTTAACAACGATAGCGATCGCTTAGAAACAATATCTTCGGAAGTAAAAGAACTTCTAATTGAAAAATAAAAAACATTTCAAATTTTAGAAATGTTAGATATTCTTCCAGCTTAGAAATTCTCATTATTAAATTAAATACATAGATTTTTTTTTTTTTTAAATTTTTATTCTAGATATATTTTTGTTTTACAATTTTAGTATTGCTTTTGTGAACTTCAATTTTATTAAAAAAAAAAATTTATAACACATATGTTGATATTATGTGTCTACAAATCACAATTCTCTACTTAGTAAGCGATACATAATCTGTATGTACACATTTAAAATTCATCCTACCGTTGTATCGCATCTGGCAAAGTTGCTTAAAAAAATTGCTGATGAGGTAGTTCAATAGAGGATTGGATGTGCTTTAAAATGACACCAGAATCAATATTCTAGGACCAGTAGAAACGGAGATATTAATGAATGTCCGGCTTACCCTATCACTCGCTCCAGTGTGCGGGGGTTAGTGGAGGAGTTTAGAGGAGGAATATCGAAAACCAAAATATCTCCATTCTTTGCATCTTATCAAAAGAAGAAAGAAAGAAAATTTTATTTTGGCCCAATACAACTAAGGTATTATACACAAATTGTTACATGATTTTTACAAAATTAAGATGTTTTGCATCTTATCGAAAAACTTATTATCAAATGTAATGCTATATAAATATTGTTATGTGCACTTTATTGCAATAATGAATAGTAACCGAGATATTTCCATATTTTATTTTAGCATCCATCAGCCCTACTCATGCCATATCTTATTGCAAATTTAATTTACTATAAATATTGTTATATACATTTATTCTCTATCTTGAATAATAACCGAGATATTTGCATTTTTATTTTAGCATCCATCAGCCCTACTCATGCCATATCTTGTTGCAAATTTAATTTACTATAAATATTGTTGAATACATTTATTCTCTATCTTGAATATTAACCGAGATATTTGCATTTTTATTTTAGCATCCATCAGCCCTACTCATGCCATATCTTGTTGCAAATTTAATTTACTATAAATATTGTTGAATACATTTATTCTCTATCTTGAATATTAACCGAGATATTTGCATTTTTATTTTAGCATCCATCAGCCCTACTCATGCCATATCTTATTGCAAATTTAATTTACTATAAATATTGTTATATACATTTATTCTCTATCTTGAATATTAACCGAGATATTTGCATTTTTATTTAATTTGGGCCGCTATGTAGGGGACCGTCCCTTCCATAGGACTCGCTTCTGACCATCGTAGCGAGTCCTCAGTGTCCACGAGGTTGTTGGATTGGTGTAGAAGGATTAAGGCCTCACGGCTGGGTGCCTCCTACATTGTAGCCACTCCTCGATATGGGCACACAATGTCAGCCTTCAGTATATCCCCACTACTGCTAACCACACTTTATGTCTCAAATACCGATTATTTTTACCTAATGTACTCATAAATATTAGTAAATTTCATTTAAGGGTAATCAGATTTAGAGGTCGTACTAGGGACCTTGCGATACTGGATTCGAACCGATATCTGGTATCGATACCGTACTGGTATAAAAGTATCGATACTCCGATAATATCGCAGTAAAAGTATCGATGTCAAAGGTATCGGTATCGAAACACCTCTGATTATTAAATCAGGTTTTTTAGAAGAAAAAAAATGTGATTTATTAGTGTTATAAAACGTCAGTTTTATTTCTTTAAAAACGTTTTCTTGGTTCTTAAAATAAAAAAAAAATTAATTTTTTTTGTTTTATTATGGAAATTGATGAAGAATGTAGGTAATCCTCAATTGGCGGTTATCTTTTATCCCCTGCCTTTGAAATATCGTACTACGACATAATTTGATTTATTACTCATTATCATGTATTTTATTTACTTTAAATTCAAAATTTTTATTAATTTACTTTTAATGTAATTAAAATGTAATGTGGACGTTAATAAAAAAAAAATTAATGTAATTAGTTGATATTAAATTATCAAACGTTCGATACCGATACTCCTAGTATCGAAACAAAAGTATCGATACCTACCCATATCGGTAGTATTGCAACGTCCCTAGGTCGTACTCAAGGCGCGATTCTAGGAATATTTCCTCAAATGTCCATTAATCCTACCCAGGCTACCCAGGAGATGACTAAAATAAGGTCCGTTCAAAATGTTTTATATATATATATATATATATATATATATATATATACTCACACACACACTGGTCTGTTACCGCTCAAGCGGTCGAAATTCTTATTTGATTATAACCAAACACGTTATATAAGCATTTCATGAAAAACTAAATTTCGAGTTCGTTAAGCACCAGGGGAAAGGGGGGGGTGTGAAGGGGGAGAATTTTTAATACTCAAAATATCTCCTTTATTGTGAGCCGAATAAATAAAATGTGTAGAACTACTCATATTGCAAATTATGTGTACTATAAATGTTACAAACATTTATTCACTATCTTTAACATTAACCAAAATATTAGCATTTTTTATTTTTCGACCTTCAGCAAACCCCCACTTCTACTAATGTCACATAAGCAATACTCTGTTATTTAATGAAACACTTTATTTGACAGTTAAATACCAAATATTGATCTCATTGAACTTTTAGACAAATGCAAATACGTGGGAAATCTGCTTAGTTAACGCAGCGCCTATGTGAAGGACTTTCTGTTTAAATATGAGCTACATAACACACTTTAATAAATTAATTGAGGAAATGTTCTGGATAATTGAAAATGTGTAATAAATTCTATTCCTGTTCGAAGCCTATGTTTATCGCTGCCCGTTATCAGCTGTAATAGATAACAGGTGGGCATGATGTGAAGACATTAAGATGCAGCTACATGCCTTAACGAAGAGCTCACGTTAATTAAAACAATTACTTTGTTAGTAAGTAACCCCCATTACAAAATATCGTCACGCGGAGGCTGCGTTAACTAAGCAGATTTCCCACGTGAAGTTCAACAAATCTAGGGACTGGTAACACAACACCACCTCGATCATTAAGTGAACAAATTATACTAATCGGAACATTATTTAATTATATATAATTATTTATTTAAGTGAGTTCCGCAACACCGGCAATTTACTCATTATTCAAGTGTGCTCAAAAAAGCGAAAAGCAAAAAAATGGAACGGAAAAAGAGTGAACTATGGGATACGGGGATTGTTTGCAATGGTTCGTTGGCAGCCTTATATGAAACAAACCATATTGTATATGGAAACATCAGGGTGGTGAAAATGATATAAATTAAAATGTAACTATAGAAGGGGGAAAAATAAATAAAAAATAAATTAATTAAAAAAATAAGGAATAAGGAAAACCAAAAAAAAAAGGAAATGGAAAACCAAAAAATAAATATAAAATTAAAGTGTCTAGAGCCTGCTAATGTAGGAAATAAGTGAAGAGTAGTGTGTGGAAATTGTAGATTATAGTGTGTAATATATATTAATGTATTTTAGCTCCTGTAAGTCATGTCGAATGTCTAAATTGTCTCTTGGTCGACAGTCAGTCAATATGTGATGTAGAGTTAAAGATTCGTTACAATGTCTACAAGTCGGTGTGTCCGGTTTGTCCGTGGGTCAGCAAGGAATGGCCAATGCGTAGTCTGGTCAGCACAACTTCCTCTCTTCGTGTGCTCCTGTTGCTTGATGGCCATTCCTTAACCGTTTGTTTTATTTGTCTTAGTTTATTGTCGTTTGTGTTATCCCAAGATTGCTGCCACTGCTGTTGTAGTGCCTTAATGCATTCGGCTAATACATCTTGGTGGTCTGTACAATTTACAGTCAATGTCTGGTTTATCTACAGTATACTTGAAGACAAACCAGACATTGACATAAACTGTACAGACCACGAAGACGTATTAGCAGAATGCACTAAGGCACTACAACTGCAGTTTTGTTTTTCTTTTTTGATTATTATGAATATTACAGCCTTCATTTAAATGCATTTTGTAATGTGATATGTACAATACAATGGTCCTCCATCACTAGCTACACCCCTTCAGCAGAATGAGAGGTGCAGCACCTCCCTGCATGGCAAGGAAGTCAACAGCTAAGGGGGAATGGCATTTGATAAGGAAATAGCCACTGCTATCACTGCACTTTACACTGCTATAGGAGATCCCTGGGCCATTGTCTCTTGTCGAGGGGAATATGGATGAGTGCTACTGGAAAGGGATAGCACTTCTGGATTAGGATGATTGGATAGCCTCCTGTGGAAGTTTCTGAATCTTTAGGGAATTAGGTCCTTTACAAATGGGATAGATGATGAATTGTTTGTAATTTAGCATATGGGAAATTTGCTTATTATTACCGACGTTTTTTGCAGACATTTTACTAAAAATTGACTGTAGTGGTTTGCTTGATGCATGTCAAACTAATTTTATTTTAATCTATTTTTACTTTACATGAAAGTATTTTAAATAATAAGCGTTGAAATATTTTAACTAATTAGCACGGATACCAGAAAAATATTTGCTAAGTCATTCGCATGATGTGTACTGCTTTACGGGAGCGACATTTAGACTGTCTACACAGAAACGTTTTATTTCCAAAAGATGTTAGATCGTATTTGCAGGAACATAACTTGAAACTAAAATATATTCCCCAAACCCCTCTATAAACGACTAAAGACAAAGCTCCTGCTTGTTTATTGCAGATTGTAAAAACAATTATTATATCCAATAAAGTATTAATTGCTGCAGTTAAAGGCTATTTCATTACTAATAAATATTAACTGAAAACAAGCCTAATTATTTCCTGTATATGACTGGCACCACCAATGCACCTTACGCATGAAAACGAGTATTTCTCGCTGCTCCAAACTGGTTTTTATAAGGAAAAATCAACTCAGTTTCTTACTAATTATGCAGCTAGTTATGGGTTAACCCTACTCAATGAAAGTTGCTGAACTCAAGCAGTATTCACACAGTTATATACTCACAAATATAGTCCTAAATTAAATTAAATTCAAATTTAATGCTGAAATATTTTAAAAAGATGTTATATGCCAGCTTCTCTTTCATGAATCACAAGGACATCAAGAGGAGTTTAAAAATATTGCTTACCTCAATTCAATGAGTTCAACCAACCAGGATTAGTACAATTAGAAAAAGCCTGATGAATCAAAAAATTAAGGAATTTAATCCAATATACTATATAAATGCTGAAAATCCAAAATGCAATTTTTATTTTAGAAAAATTTCCTCAAACGTCCATTAGTCCTACCCAGGAGATGACGAAAAGGAGGTCCGTTCAAAATTATATATATATATATATATATAGATAGATAGAAAGATAGATAGATAGATAGATAGATAGACAGATAGATAGATAGATAGATCGATAGATATATTTGTCTGTTAACACTCTAGCGGTGTCAAGTTTTGTTTGAAAGTTACCAAACTCGATATTTAACCGTTTTATGCAATTAATAATCAAATGATCTATAAATATTGTTCAATACATATTTTCTGTATCATGAATATTAACCGAGATATTTGAATTTTTATTAAGAGTTTGCGGATAACGGACAAGATGAGATCGGCTAACTTCGGTTCTAGTCGAGAGTTTCCGCCAAAAGCATGTTCGGCCGTTTTCGTAACTGTTTGGCTCTCGTGAAATTTCTTTATTGTAAAACTTCACGTGGGAAATCTGCTTAGTTTACTCAGCCCCTGCGTGACGGACGTTTAGTATATCTGCTTATATACAGTCCATGCGTGAGAGGAACATTTCACAGAATCGAGTGGTGAAAAATGATTAATCCCAAGTACCGATTTATAACCAAACCCAATTAAATTTGATGAAATATTGCCAATTGAATTTCGTATAGGGCTATTTAATTACACATTGGAGGAGTAAAGTTTCTACCACATAGCATTAATAAATTTATACAGATATAACAAGGGTAGTTCTAACGTTTAACATTTGATTGGTCGGTTGTTCCAACTCAATTAGCGAATCCGTGATTAGGAATTATTGATTTTTGTGCGCAGCCCTCCGATGCACCTACTGGCATATATGCACTGGGTCAATGGGTTAAACACCAAGCCGATACAGCCATTTAATATTACGTACACCAAAGTTGTTATATGAAAATAATTAGTTTTCGTTATATGTATAAATTTCATTGAAAAATATTTATTATATCCTGTACTGCCACTTATAACGAATCAGAATAATAGTAGATTTCACTTAAGGGAAATCAGCAATCGAGGTCGTACTCATGACGCGATTTTGGACAAATTAACTCAAATGTCCATCGATCCTACCCAGTAGATGACAAAAATGAGGTCCGTTCAAAACGCTATATATTTGTGTGTTACCGCTTTAACGGTTGCAACTATTGTTTCATCGATACCAGATTCGATAAATAAGAGTTTTATGTCAAAAGAATGATCGAGTTCGTTAGCGGCTGAAATCGAACCAGTGGGAGGGAGGGGGGGGGGTTAGAGGGGGAGGATTTCGAAGATTCTTAATATCTCCGTTTTTATGGGTTGGATTGAAATCTCTCTCTCTCTCTCTCTCTCTCTCTCTCACTCTCTCACTCTCTCTCTCTCTCTCTCTCTCACTCTATCTCTCTCTCTCTCTCTCTCTCTCTCTCTCTCTTTCTCTCTCTCGGATGACATCGCCTGCTATGTCACCGCCTATTTGCCTGTTAGCATCTCCGAGGGCCCCAGATGGCCGAGGTATGGCGGGATCCCCTTCCCCGTCGGATTTGGCAGGTAATGTAGCAATGGTGAAAGCCAGTGTCAAGTTGAACGTTACGACAGAGCAAGCAAGACACAGCGGGCCGTTCCCCCAGCTTATATAACTTGGCAAGTTCGTTGCACTTCTCACCCCAGGACTGCCCCCACCCCTAGCCAGCGATGTGCCAACCACCGCCTCCAGGAACATCCTCTCTAGATCTCCATTCGTCACGACCCCTCTCTACTCAGCCTCTGTCTCATTCTTCATATAACAACGGGTAACGAGCTAAAAAAAAATAAAAAAGTAGACAGTAGGAATTTACTTAGTGACGAACACACCAAAAGGATTCCTTGTTACCACCTTGAGCAGAAAAGGGTGGTAATATATAGATTACCCGCCCCGACTAGCCATAGTGAATGAAACAGGTACCATCAAGTGGACTCTCATAAATAAGATAAAATAAATTTATAAGGTATCTTATTTTGGGGGGTTTATTCTCAATTTACTGGATATCTACTTACTGGGAGAATATTTAGGGTCACTTTCTTGGCTATTCGGGAATTCCCGTACTATCCTAGAAGTATCTAATGGTTTTAATTTCCGTAACTGCCTAATTATCTCATCGCATAAATTTAAATATTTTGAACTTTTGGAAGTATTTTTAGCCGAATGTCCGTTTGTAGAAATAACAATGTCAATAACTCTGGCTCTATCTAATTTGTAGAGATCTTTCAAATCTTTCACTTAAGATTTATTATATTCTCAATTTCTCGGCAATTGTTCAGTGAACATTCCCATGAATTGGTACCGAAATATCAATGATATCTGCTGATTTATTTTCTTTATTAATTATTAGAATATTCTACTTGGTATGGTCGACAGTTGGCACCGCTTCATCCCAATAAATGTTTTAGCGACAACATGGGACTTGTCTGTCCACCATACTGAGTTTCTTTAATATTTCCAGTAGATATACCTCAGCTAGATTATCGTGCCTCGGTAGGTACTCTGAATCGGGGGGGGGGGGGTCCGTGGGGCAAATCTGCTAATATGCAGCTGACACCAGCATTTCCGGGAATGTCGTGCCCTTCCAAGTTTCATTTTGATTAACTAGTCACCTTATATATATAACTTTTATTACAATTTCGGTTTTTATGGGCATATATATATATATATATATATATATATATATATATCTGTTAACGCTCTAGCGGTCGCAATTTTTGTTTGATCGTTACCAAACTTGATATTTAAACGTTTTATGCAAAAAGACAGATCAAGTTCGTTAATGGCTGAAATCGGACAAGTCCGATTATTTCCGAAAATTCGAAATATCTCCGTTACCATACGTCGGATCAAAAATTTGGATAGAACCAATCACATTGTAAATTAAATTTACTATAAATATTGTTCTATGCATTTATTCTCCATCTTCAATATTAACCGAGATATTTGCATTTTTATTAATTGTGGCCCGATAACGGATAACCTATAGGAGTTTCCCGCCAAAAGCTAGTTCGCCCCTTTGCCGTAACTGTTCGGCACTCGTATGAAGATTTCTCTATTGCGTAACTTCACGAGGGAAATCTGCCTACTTTTCGCAGCCTCTGCGTGACGGACTTTCTTTTTAATATGCTTTTCGACGTAGTTTTATTATTGTAGACTAAAATTATCGTTTATCCAAAGGTGAAACAATTTTTTTCACGGCCAATTAAATACTGAGATAAATAAGCTTTGTAAAAGCGAGATATGATCGGTATTTTTAAAAGCTATGTCGGGTTATGAAGAAATGCCCGCAATTGGATAAATTAAGCAGTTGCAAATAATTAGGAGGTTGGGACCTGATAAAATCTGGCAGAAATAACCCGTTCTTAACCCTTTCAGTTCAGGCTCCGGCACACGAACCCGACCTCCTCTCACCCAAGAACCCTCGTCGGGGTTTTTATGAAGAGCTTCGAATATGCACTTGAAGATATCCGAATGGGTAATGTGTTTTTCTTTTCATTGGCAGAACGAAGAAGGCCAGAAAGGCCCGAAATGGTAGCTAATTGATAGCTAGCTGATGCAACAATCAGGTTGTACTCATAACACAATTTTTGAAAAGAATTCCTCAAATTTCCATCGATTCTACCTTGGAGATGACGAAAATGAGGACCGTACCAAATAAAATATATATATATATATATATATATATATATATATATATATATATATATATATATATATACTAGCTAAGGTATCCGGGCTCGGGAAATCATTAGAGGTTGAATGATGATGGTACTTTTTTTTGGCAAGGCTTCAATGTGTACAACTACACTTCCCTTCTGGGCGTATTGTTTTAGCAGATTTCCCTTATGGGAAATCAGCTATTGAGGTCGTACTCATGACGCGATTTTCGAAAAATTTCTGCAAATGTCCATCGATCCTACCCAGGAGATGACGAAAATGAGGTCCGTTCAAAATTATATATATATATAAAATTGTAACCTGTCTATACATTGATTTTTTTTCTCGCAATTTTAAGATAACTTTTCGTTTCACATGTCATAGACACCATAACTGCATTTTGTTTCTTTGGTGTGTGTTTGTTTATTTGTTTCTTTGTTACCTTTTCACGCATAAACGGCTGAACCGAATCAAACGGAGATATTTCGAATTTTCGAAAATTCTAAATATCTCCGTTAATGTGCATCGAATCGAAAAATTGTATAGAACCTATCTTATTGAAAATTAAATTTACTATAAATATTGTTATATACATTTATTCTCTATTTTGAATATTAACAGAGATATATGCATTTTTATGAACTCTGTGGTCGGGTATAGTTCGGATTAGGTAGGCCATTTCCGTCGGCTCAGGTGGGAGGCTTCTTCTAACCTTACCTTACCTTCGTTACTTTGTGAGATTTATGCAAATACGTTCTGTTCATCCGCCCCCCCTTAGTTCTTGGACTACTAAAATTTGAGTTATTAAAATATAAATTATTCTTTCAGTTAGGAATTTATTTTAATTAACTGAAAGATTTCTCATTTTCTAATCACGGTGGTATTGTGTTACCAGTGTGCAGATTTCTCTATTGTAAAACTTCACATGGGAAATCTGCTTAGTTTACACAGCCCCTGCGTAACGGACTTTTCTCATAACTGTCACTTTTCCTTCCTGATTACCTGAAACTTATCATGTAATAAGGAAAGCCATGTTCTTCAATGGTAAAAATTGAACCAGTTGGAGTGGGTCGGGGTCGAAAAAGTGTATAGAACCTATCTTAATGCAGATTGAATGTTCTATAATAATTGCTGTAATATAAGTTTTCTCACTATCGCGATTATTATCCGAGATATGTGCATTTTGTTGTTTGTTTTCAGCCTTCAGCACACCCCCACTCTTGTCTTATACAACAATACTCCGGTATACAATTAAACGCTTCATTCGATGTCTTAATACTGGCTAATGCGTTTAAGAGATCCTTATTTTGCGAGATAGATGCGAATTCGTCGTGCGGTGACATTATCAATTAAAAGTTTACGTTCTTGTTCGAAAATGTTATTTGATCTATACCATACTCGATAATTAACCTTTTCAGTCCCTCGTATTCTTTAATGCCTGTTATCACGTCATCATGTCTCTGTTATTATGAGTCAGATCGTAAAATGCTATAGATCAAATTTTGTTCATCTATTAATGTTCAACAATTATTGTACTATATATTGTTTCGTAACCCAAATATTAAGTGATTTATTCGCTCTTTCTTGTTTACAATCAAAGTATGTACTGAGATAAGGTCGGCAGTGTGTCATACCAGCAGGAGTGAAATCTGCTTAGTTTACGCAGCCCCTGCGTGATGAACGTTTTAGCAGATTTCCCTTAACAGAAATCGCTTATTGTAGTAGTACATGAAGCGATTTTTGAAAACTTTTCTTAATGAGGTCCGTTCAAAATTGTATATATATATAATTATAGCGTACGTGTGTATGTCACTGAACTCCTAGACGGCTGGACCTATTTGATTGAATTTTTAAATACGCGTTCGGGTGACGCCCCGAATGGTTTAGCGCCGCAGATCGGCCAGGCAGATGGAGCAGGGGTGGGGGTCGTGAGGGAGGCCTGAAATTAAATATTGCCGTATTTCGTTTCCTATTGGTTTTTCGGCAAATATGCACAGGATAAGAGTTGTCTATGTTGTTATTTGGAGTAACTTTTGTCATATTCACTTTCGTCGTATAATATAGTATAAACGAGATATACACTAAAAAAGTAAACAATTTTATTGGGCACCAACGATTGAGCCGAACTGAACAAAACTCGGTATGTGAATTAGCATTAGTTCTTCCATGGTTATAAGCTATACTAAATTTTTTAGGTTCGAACG